>JACXGM010024902.1:0-15531 GCA_016801145.1 Umbra pygmaea | reverse complement strand
CTTCAGGTTTGATCAAGGAAGTCAGGTTGCCAAGGTTCATGCTGATTTTCTCCCTTTTGAC
This sequence comes from Umbra pygmaea, assembly GCA_016801145.1. Lineage (NCBI taxonomy): Eukaryota > Metazoa > Chordata > Actinopteri > Esociformes > Umbridae > Umbra > Umbra pygmaea. Next base: position 15,470 of record JACXGM010024902.1, on the reverse strand, counting down.
TTTGGGGCCAACTAGGAGGATTTCTGTTTTATCCTCATTTAATTTTAGGAAATTAACACTCATCCAGTTATTTATGGCAATCAGGCATCTAGACAGTGAGCTTATTGCATCTATGTCATCTGGCTCTACGGAGATGTAGATGACCATATGCAGTTGAAAAAATCTGCTTGTTGGTACCACTTTCACATTTTGACTGCTTTCTTGCTTGCATTTGAATATTCAGCATAGGAATGTGTCCTCTAATTCAGAACGGATGGCAGGTGATCCCTCCAGTACGCAGTACTTACTGCAAGATTTAGCACCAGATGCTGGGAGAATCCACATAAACAAAGCTGCTGTCTGCCGCCCCTCACCTCTGGTTGCTCAGCAACCTACAAGGTGTCAATTTATTCTGAGTCACTTTACCAACAGGCTTTGCATGTATATTACTTAAAAACTGTCGCTCCCATCAAGATGAAAATGCTGTGTGCCTGTGAGTGTGTATGCATGCTAATTGCTTATCTAAAATCTTGGTTGAAACTGTAAGCTTGCTCATTTTAGTTGTAGTTGTCATACAAATACAGACACGTTGTAGCACTCAGGGTATGCAAACAGCCTATTAGACCTGTAGAATAATTCTTGCTGGATATTAACCCTATTAATACCAGCCTCATTAGTTGTACTCTGTCCCAGTTGTGTGAAGGTGGACAGCCAGGCACTGGATTGATGAGCCACCCTGTGGCTGTTACAGGTTAGCTCCTCTTGCGCCACTGGGTATACTATGGCAGTGATCGGATTGCTTTGTCTTGCCATATCTGACGTGAGCATTGGGTCGTGCTAGGCTTAATCCACCTTATGAATGGTCTTTTGCCGTTTACTACTCAACAATGCTAAAAAACAAGATGTGAGTCTGCCTCCTTCTTGAACGTTTGAGGCCATGAGGAGGAAAACTCAATGCCTAGATCTTAACCTGTGGCTCTACGTGCACATTGGTAAATGCAGCAAGAAATGATCTCTGTAAATTTTTTCAGAACTGCCAATCTTCTTTTGGCCAGACGTGGACATATTGAGAATAAGTAATAAGACATTGCTTAATACAAATCCCACTTCATCCCTCTTTTATCTCAGGTGGGATGAAAGAAATCCACTCAGATTAAAGGACGGAACCATCTCCAATTGTGGAGCTAATTATATTAAACTGCTGTATAGGACACAACCTATCCTAGCCAGATAATAACCTATACTCAGACTTCACGTAAGCACACTAGCATTGATGGATTTACCTTCCCATCCACTGTTGTGAGTGAAGGTTCCAGTCATAGGTTTTGTCCTGGGTAAGAATACTTGTTTTCTGGTTTTGGAATTATCATTAAAATAACCATTAGTCAATATCTTTATAATTGCAATAAACTTTCTTTATAATTGCAATAAACTTTCTTTGCACTCTGCCTTTCTAAACGGAAAAAGAAAAAAGAAAATAATAATATATAGACAGACAGGGAGCAGACTGGGATTTAGTAGTGAAACTCTAAACAGAAATCAACTACTGTTGTAGCAAAATAAACAGCCTCGGCGCTACTTGGGTGTCGTCAGCGACTGTCACGACACCAGGGACATTTATATGGGTGTCGTGACATTTGGACTAATTATTATATAAATGAAAATGAGTCTTCATGTATTTCTGCTAAGTCTTGCTTATTGATCTGCATGAAGGAGCGCAAAACCTCTTGTCATGGAAGATTCCAACAGTTCAGCTCACATGAACTCCTTGAATGATAAGATCTTGATCATCAGGCAACAAATTATGGACTCCTCCCGAACAAAGCCCATTTCTCCACAAAACGGTTGTCCTATGATTGCACAGAACTGCCCGGGCCGTGGATCATTTAGGACACTTGAAGTGTTTAACTCTGTATCGCTTGACACATTTACTACCTGTCAACTGGATCCTCTTCTTACTAAACTACAGGTACTTAAGGAGCTACTAACCTGTGCTTAGTGCGCTGAACATAATAAATTGTTCTCTGTATTCCTGATCTGTTCTAAGCTCGCTACAATTTGGATCTGTCTGGAGAAAGTTGTTTCCCAACAACTCACTGCTGTCCTAAAGACAAATAATATGAATGAGGTGCTCCAGTCTGGCTTCCGACCACATAACAGCACTGAGACTGCACTGAAGGTGGTAAATGACCTTTTGGTGGGATCAGACCAAGGCTCTACATCTGTCCTTGTTCTTTTTGACCTTACTGCAGCCTTCGACACAATAGATCACTCTCGGAGAGACTGGAAAACAATATTGGCCATGTTCATGCCTGGTTTACATTCTATCTAAAAGATATCAGTTTGTGTGTGTGGATGGTCAATCCTCTGAAAAATCTAAGGTTCACTTTGGTGTTCCTCAGGGATTGGTCTTGGGACCACAGTTTTTTTCTCTATATATGCTGCCTCTTGGTGACATCATCCGAAAGCACAACTTCAACATCATTGCTATGCTGATGACAGTTGTATACAACACAGTTGTATATCTCTATGTTAAATGGCAAAGCCCCAAAATTGTCTACCCTTGAAGCCTGCGTTTCAAGCATAAGTATCTGGGTGTCAAAGTAGTTTCTTTTAAATCCTGCAAAAACAGAAATGCTCATTTTATGTCCAAAGAAACAACACAATTTGCTATTCTCACAATGAACTTGGATGGTTGTACAGTCATCACAAAAAAATCTGTGAGGGACTTGGTGTTATTCTGGACTCCAATCTGACTTTAAATGAACATATAAACATATATTTCGAGAACAGCGTTTTTTCATTTTCGGAACATTGCTAAAAATAGAACCTTTCTATCAAATAATGATGCAGAGAAATGAATTGTCTCTTATGGATCTGGACATGTGTGTGTTGTGTTCTTCCCTCTGTTTTTCATTTCACAGTTTCCACCCTGTGTGTATTGTTTTGGTTTCTGTTCCCGCCGCAATAGTCACATGGGCTAATCAAGTGTCCATTGTCCAATAGTGTTCCTTGATTTCCATTGCAGCTGCATCCCCTAACTTGCTGTCTATGTATTTAAACCCTTTTGTTAGGGTTTGTAGTTATTCTGCTATTACCATACAAATCATTACATGGATTTGTACATAGTTGTCTCTCTGAATTGGTCCTGCCAAACATATATGATTGGTTCTTTGTTTTCAAAGAGATTTGAATTCTCATTATAAAAGCGATAACCCCTATTGTTTTGGTAATCATCCCCAAGAGTAAAATAAATTACCTGGATATTAAACAAGTGAATCCCACATCTGTATGCTGTTAAATTTTCACTATCGGTGGAAATGTATTCTGTGTCAGTGTAATATGAGTATTGGAGAAATAGTGTGTTCAAGAAATGTAGTGATACAAAGATGCTCTGACCCTCAGGCCCAATACCATCACAAATGGAAATGAGATGTGTGATCTCCTTTCAATCAGGACCCTGGTATGCAAGATGAAGATGAATCCCCTTCACGTCTCTATGAAGGTTTGTGCAAAGCAATTTGACTGCGATTTACACAGCTCTGATGAAGGCTTTGAAAGGAAAGCAAGTGGAAATATGAGTGACTCTATAGGTGATTAATTGTGTTCAATGTGTTTTGGGCCACCACCCTGTAAATATACACGAGGGAATATTTTATGCAAATTATTAAGTTTTGATGCTGCATTAACAATTCAGGAGATTTTTCAGGCTTTAATAAATTGGTCAACCTTCAGAATCGTAAGTGATTTATTATGCATTAATGTGACTCATTGACCTGGTACTGCCCTCGAATAACATATATTTTGCAGGAAGTTATATCTTAAATTAAAAGGATTTAACTTACTGCTCTGGGGCAGCTAGTGTTTTACCAGCTACCTTTTCACTCTAAGCTACTGCTTGTCATGTTAGGAATGGAAAGTAAGCAAATAAGGCCTTAGACATACAGTAGGCTAGCGAAGCTTGATTTCACTTAATTTACTGAGGATTACATTCTAAGGATTGACGATTTGGCAAATAGCGTTGACAGAATTGATTTTGATACCTCTCTTAGTGTTCAAATTATGCATAGAAACATGATACTCGGAGGGACAATTCCCAAGGTCATTTGATTTCCTAAACACATCAGGAACAGAGTTACTATGCCTGTACAGCTATTTGTTTCACCTAACATTGACCATAGCAGTAACTCTCAATGATAAAGCTTATCTGAACCAAATTAAGAAACAGAAAAGTTACAGCAATAAAATTCAACAAATAAGAAACATTTTGTAGATGGCAAACAAGCTCGCTTTATAGTGTTGCATTTGATTGGTTCAGGGACACGTGTAATGTTAGGAAACAGAACATGTATGTTGTTGTTAAATGTCTATTGTCCTTGAGCCAGACACCAGCTAAGTCCTGTACCATTAATCACCCTGCAAACACAAAAAGGCAGGCTGATGGGTCCTGAACCCAGTAACATGGTATACCCTAAAGGGCAACGCTTAATTCCAGGCAATAGTGGCGCAAATCGTGACCATTGTTGATACTGTGGAAGACGTGGAATTTGTGTGTTTTGAAAGATTGTGTGTCAATCATGTGGATTACACCATGTCGCGCACATTTTTTTCTAGCTGTCGTCAGTGTGCTGTGATTGGTTCTGTGTTTTTAGAGAGATCTGAATGCTGATCATAAAAGCAATAACCCCTGTTGTTTTAGTAATCACCCCCCACCACTCCTGCCTTTTTCTGCCATCCAGATAGATTAGAAATATGAGAGCACAATTCGTGTGACTGGGCAAGGCAAATGGTTCAATTCACTTCTTGACTGAAGTATAATGAGCACTTAAACCTGGGCTAGGCCAACTCCCAGAAAACAAGGTACAGAAAGTGTGGAGATTCTGCATGTGTCTTCTGAAACATGATTCCTTTCTGGTCGTTACAATGTTGGCCAATTATATATCGTAGCCTTCAGCAAGACCTCACAGTCTAAAATTAGGATTCAAACCCTAAGGGAAATCCAGAGTTAACAGACGTATATTAATATGCAAGGGGACTCGGAACACCTAATTTTTGACAACAGTATTGTCAAAATACTCCCAACCGGCATGGGAATTCTCTTAGTAGTGTATAAAATCTACTAGACGTGGCTATAGCATGTGGGAGGAGACTTGGAAATTCGTATTTTTAGGGGCAAGGCCATTTGGCCTTCCATGATACAAAAATGTTTAGGGCACAAAGGCCACATGCCAAGGCACAAAGGCCATTGAGTGAAATAAGATGATTTGTAGCTTATAAATTAACAACTTTAATTTCTGAACAAAAACACACAAAAAATGTGCATGACATGAAAATATACATATCTTTTTAATAAGTGACCCACCATCTATATCTGGGCCTACGGGTCACCAGTTTTTTTATTTTTTATAATTTCGTACATTATTTAAAAACCGCCTGACTTTTTTCTTACGTGTGCAACACATAAAGACAATTTCTTTTCATATGCTGAAAAAGAAGATATGCTTATTTCTCTATTCTTTAACAGTACTACATTAAGCACATTTTTTTAATTCGATATGATGTTAGAAATTCAACTCTTACCTTGGTGGTGAACCCAAAAGTGAAACTTACCACACCACATCGTTTCTGCCTCTCTTTCTAAGCTCAGAAAGTCATTTTTATCATATTTAAAAAACTTAAACATTTGTGTTATTCAGCTGAAATAACATTTACATATTCAAGATGCCATTTATTGAAAAAAGTGAATTTAGAAAAAAATGATTTTGTTTACTCACCTCCTCCGAACGCCAGAAATAATTTTGTACAATGAAGTAAACCGCGACGTATCCTTTAACAACAAAATCACGTGTGCTAATGATTACAGCCAAAATAAACAAACAAAGCGACATATGTCAGTGTGGAGAAGGACATTTTAGTTTTTTAAAGTTTCAGCACAAATGCTGCCATGTCGAGTCATCTCAAACCTAACGTCACTTCTCAGAGCTCTCAAAAAGCTTTCAGATGTATTCTCCCAGTCAGAGTTTGGAAATTTCCCACTTCGCAGTTGCTGCATGCAACATCCAAAACAGACAGTGCGAGTCCCTTCGGTGGAGTTGAATTTAGCATTAAGGACCTTGGTTACTAGCTAGAAATTATAAATTAAGTTTGCAAAATACAATGTAAATTTAAGTTTGGTTTAATTAAGAAACGCTTTACTCCCAAACTTATGAACAAACTGCTGACCTCGAGATTTTGAAAGGAGTAAGGGCACAAAGGCCGTTGTGGCCATAGGACATACAATAATTTTCAGGGCATCACGGCCAGAGCGAGGGGCAAAGATGGCCATGGCTGTCATGGGCATAGTGAAATTCCTTCACTGAGTGGCAGAGTAAATATTGTCTGGTTGCATGTCAGAATGAGGCTTTTGTGTCTCAGAAACAAACTCCTCAGAACTACAAAAGATACTGGTAAAGTTTTTGGCATAGCCGCTTGCATTGTGTTCTTTGTGGTGCCCCCATCTGCATAGTAGTAGTAGCACCCATTTCATGTAGAAATAATCTACACTACATCCTGGCATTTGCTCCAAAATCATAGATTATGTAGGCTCTTCTAGTCTCACACACTTGGTCTTTCGTGTCAGATGTACATTTTGGTCACTTTCACACCTGCTTCATTTGGTCTGTTTAAAATGAACCCCGAAGCACTTGGTCGGATAGTCCGGTTCGTTTGGGCTGGTGTGAAAGCTAACCCGAACTCTGGTGCAAATCAAACAAACAAACAAACTCTAGTCCGCTTGAAAATGGGGGTCTCAGGCTGCCTCCAAGTGAACTAGAGTCCGGGTTCACTTTAGGTGAGAACGCAATCTCGACCCAAATACAGGAAGCGAATAAAAAAACGGTGTATTTTATAACAATTCCTCTGGGCCCGTATTCATAAAGATTCTAAGAATCCTCATAGAAAACTCCTAATTTAGCTTAAAAACTTTTACGTAGGAGTCTTAGCTTAAGATCGATTCCAGACCCATCTAAGAGCAACTCTGAGCAAGGAAAATACAAAAACTCTTATCTTAGTGAGGAGGCGGGGCTGACTCCGTTGCTATGTATGACACAATCTTTTGAAGACTGTGATTGGTTGGTTGTCCAAGAAGGAAAAAACAGAACGATTTTTAGTATTCCGTGAAACTGTCACGGATTTAGAAGTTAAGGATCCGTGGCAGTTTCACAGAATTTTCGTCCATTCCGTGAAACTGCCACAGAGTTTGAAGTTAAGTGTCCGTGGTAGTATCACGTATTTCGGAGATCACGTTCAATAATTCGGATGTGGGTTCCATCAATTATTCCGACAACAAGGCTGCATATTCATAAATGCAGTTTTTTATGCCTGCAAGGTGGGAATGTCCAGTGGAAAGGAAATGCACTGCGACACAATAAGAGGTTCTGAAAGTGCTGTAATTGTTTGTGTGATCACTCTGCTTACAGAAGGTTGTGACAGACCCAAGTCATCACTGCTACATTAATGCATTTTCCCAGTTGCCAAATATCTTAATGTAGTTATTACTTTCATTTCTGGCACTATGACATTTCTGGTCACAAACATGATCCCTGCACGATCTAATCTATAGCGTATTGACTCACTGTCATCCATTGTCTGCAACACATTTCTTCTCCCTCTTCGTAATTCCGCCGTTTTCTTCTCTACTAGAGGGACTCTTAAGCCTCTTAAAAGTCCTCGTCTGTACTCCTACCAATTTTGGCCTTAGGATCTTTTTTAAGAGTTAAGATGCTTTCTGAATGTCTTTTTTCTTTACTAGGATTTTTTTTAATTTTAAGAGTAAACGCCCACATTTATAAGAATTTTCTTAGAATTTTCTCACTAGGAGCTACTCTTTGCATTAAGATTCTTTATGAATACGGGCCCTGGAGTTTATTTATTATGGAGTACTGTGATGGCAACCTTGTGGTGTTTTTGTGTATGGTAACAGTTATCATCCTCTAATCAGGATAACATTTTTAATTCCATAACCTATTTTGTGTCAAATATGAATGAATATGTTTCTACAGTAGTCTTGTAATAAGCAGGATAATGCAGAGCGAGCGGGTCATCGTTTTTCTTCGGGTTTAAATGACCTGTGATTGTTTTTCGAAGTCTGTTCCCCGTAGGATAGTGTTTCCTCCTGTTAGAAAATGATTTGCACTCTACTCCGTAGTTAGGGATTGGATTAGAGAGGGGAAATACTTAACAATACTCATCTCAATCGAATGATAAAATGCTCCACAACTCCATGCCTTGTCAGATGCTCATACTGTTTGCCTTGTATTACAATATTTGATTGATCGAAACACCAAAGCAAAACCAAAAACCCAAAGATCGCATAAATTTGGTGTTGCTCCATAATTTCTGAGACCAGGAAGTGACAGTGAGTTCGCCTTGGACCTTTTCAATGGAATTCGATGGCTAGGCAACAGTCCGGCCATGTGACGTGTGTTTACAGTGTTTGTTGCGTTTGACAAAGTGCAGTGTGAAAGCAAACCAAACCAAATGAAAAATGCAACAATGTTGCAACTTCACCCCCGAATCGAGTCCACTGAACTATAGGTGTGATAACGACCTTAGTCTGTGATTTCTGGCCACAGGTTATATTGGATTTTTTTACGTTTCTGGGGGGCGAAATGCTTAGTCTGTTTTTTGATGTATTAAATGAGAACATGCAGGGCTACAATTTTAAGGATAAGCTTGTGGCAAAGACCTATGATAGGGCTGCTGTCATGACTAGGCTCTCAATGGTTTGCAGGCCAAAGTGAAAGCAATAGCTCCCAGTGCAATGTTTGTGCATTGCTATGCACACAGACTGAATCTGGTGCTGTCACAGGGGGCTAAATGCTTGCCTGAGTGCAGACTTATTTTGCATCACTCTCTGGGTTTGCCACGTCTGCAGTCTGTTCAAGGTTGCCCAGAAACGCTCCTACTCAATGGAATTTGACATCACGGATAGTGAGCACTGTGGCAAACAATTATGATGGCCTCCTGCAGACATTTGATAACATCATTGCAGATACGACAATGAATGATTATACACTGGATTGTGCCAAATGCTTTGTGAGGAAACTGGAGGATTTTGAGTTTGTGTTCATATTGTACACATATGAACAAATCTTCTCTGAGATTGATGCGGTCTTTGATATTGTCCAACAGAGGGCTATGGATGTTCTTTACTGAAATAAAATAATTGAGTCTCTTCTTGCATTTGTCAAAGAGAAGAGGTCAGAAGGGACTTTCCAAGATGTTTATGCCAAAGCAGCAAATTTCACATCGGACCCATGAGATGAGCCCATGAGAAATCGTTGTATGACCTAATTGCAGGATCCCCAAGAGCGCTACAGTAATCTATACATGGGCATCCTTGATAACATCTTGGAACAGATTCCTCGACGTTTTTCAAATTTGGAAAGTGTGCTCTTCTTAGAATTAGTCAATCCAGGGAAATTTGATAACATGAGACAAGTGTTTCCAGAGGAGGCCTTCTAAAGTGTCCTGAAAAGTTATAGCCATCACTTTGATTCAGGGAGACTGAGGTCTGAACTTCAAGTCCTATATTCAGATCAGGATTTGCAGGGTAACGGGAAAGCTGTGTGATTACTTGGTGTTCCTAAAGACATGGCATTGGACAATGCAATGCCTCGGCTTTACAAACTGTTCTCATTAGTGGCAACAATTGGAGCGGTAAGCACACTTTACTGTACACAATAATGTTTTACATGTGTAAAACCCATTATGAGTAATTTACCAAAACAGGCTTCTGTAAGTCTATGTATAATCTCTACAGTAAACAAAATTAGATGTCACTTACTGGTTGTAATGTTGATTTAATAATATTTCCCTCTTTAATCTCCCATGGGAAATCTCATTTTAATTTATTGCTCATGAAAATTTCATTTTTTATTATTATTTTATATTCTGTATGTCTCCATCTGCCCTGTCAATTGCAAACTAACTGAAACGACATTTAGCAGGGTGTTCGACTGGGACTGAAGCTGGCAGTGACTTATACAGACTGTTTCTAACCATGCATTCTGAAACATCAGATTGACTGCAGGTTTTCTTTCAAAATGGTACTTTCTCCAAAGATACAGAATGTTCCAGGTTAAAAATACAAGGAAACTGTATTTTCTTTTTAAAATGCAACACAAAATACATTGATTTTGCAAGGGCTGTGCAGATCACCAAAATATATGCAAAACAATATTATGGCATGATGACTGCTGAAAATTTGAGCCCTCGCCTTGTGTATTCAGGTCCATGAACAACACTCAAGCCGTTTCCCTTACAAGTGAGCCGTGTCATTAAGCTGCTATTGTGGGTTTCATAGGTTGTTTTTATTGAAGTGTAATGTTAGCTTCGTAGCCCCAGAAAATACATGACCCACTTATTACAGTAGTCTATCCTCTTCGTCACTAATCCCTATCAGAATGTGTCGGCTTGTTTCTCTGCCTTGCTTGTTTTTCTACCTTGTCTTAGTTCTGTCTGAACTAGACATACTGAAGATACTAACACTCTGACATAAGACTATACATTTGGAGGCATAATACAGGCTTGACGTTCAATGTCACTAACCAGTTTGGATTTGTTTTAAATGCAGCATTGTCCTGCATCACCTCCTTGTCCTCACTCAGATTGTATTGCCCACAAGAGTATCACTATTGTTGTTCTTATCCAACTATGACCTGGAGATATTGAGACCATCTATTTAGGTGTCTATGTGACATCAGAAAGAAATATGAAGTGATTATTTTAAATAAATCAACCTCTATGATGAGGTATAGGTTTGCCCCATAGAATACAGGAGGAGGAGGACACAGCATGAGCCTTGTCTACTTCTGAAATGGCTGCTTCTCTGATTACAGAACTGTGATGCTGTTTCCCAGGAGACTCTGTTTATTATTGGGTTTTAAAAGCAAAACATGAAGCTGTGCAGTTATGGAATCTAGCTGAGAAAACCACGAGTAGCTGTTATGTCATGTGGTTACTTCTGTCAACATCCATCCTGATTGCTGTGTTATTACTGTCTGATTAGGCTGCTAGACTGTTAACAAAATTTGTTGTCATTTGCACATCCTAACCTCAATCCTCATTCAAAGATACAAAATCATACTTTCAGATTTCTTAAAAATTAAGGGAACACTAAAATCACACATCGGGTCTTGAAGTACAAAACATATTAAAGATCAAAATCATTACTGTTCATTGTCTAATTCCTTGATGAAAAAATATGTAACAATGGTCAATGGAAACCAAAATCACCAACCAATTGAGGGCTAGTAAATTTGGATGCAAACTCACACCGAAAATCAAAGTAAACTTCTGAAATCACAGACTGTTCCAAATTGCGTGAATTTCATCATGGCAACTCATAATGTTACTCATTAGTGGAAATGTCCCCTACGTGCCTGTAAGCGGATGCACCAATACATAACGTCCCAGAGGTTCTCTATTGGAGTCAGGTCTGGATAACGTAAGGGCCAGCCAACGGCATCAATGCCTTTGTCATCCCGGAACTGCCTACACACTCTGGCTGTCACGGTCTCCCTCAAAGGAGCTGACATGATTTTGGTTTATCTCCTGTGTGTTTTGATGTTTGAGTGTCTGTGTTATTTTAGTTTCTCCCCTGTGTGTTATATCGTTTTACTGTCTGTGTGTTTTTCCCACTCATCAGCTGACTATATCATGTGTTCATTGTCCAATAGATCTCATTCATTCATTGAATTATTCAGCCGCAGCTGCCACTTATAATTATCAGTGTATTTAAGAATTGTGAAGTGTGTTTGAAACTGTATTCTTACGTGTCAGTTTGTGCGTGTCAGTGTTTAAAATATATTTACTCTGGCCGTTTGGCCCCTGAAGGCATAATTAATTTGTCTGAATGTTATCCAAATTAAATTCGGTTTGATTTTCACTCATTCCCTTTGTGTGTGTCTCCACTCCTTCTCACTAAACCACAATGGATTATTATGACACTGGTCACGTATGGCCGGGCATTGTCCTGCACCAGGAGGAACCCAGTACCCACTGCAGAAGTGTAAGGTGTGACAATAAGTCTGAGGATTTCATCCCGGTACCTAACAGCAGGATACTGTTGGCTAGCACGTGGAGGTTTGTGCGACCCACTAAGGATATGCCTGACCCACCATCAAACCGGTCATGCTGGATGATGTTGCAGGCTGCAAAGCGTTCACCACAGCATCTCCAGACTCTTTCACATCTGCTCAGTGTGAACCTCTTCTCATCTGTGAAGATATTAGGGCACCAATGGCAGACCTGCCAATTCTGGTGTTCTCTGACGAATGCTAATTTAGCTGCATGGTGCTTGAGTGTGAGCACAGGTCCCACTAGAGGAGGTCGTGCCACCCGCATGGAGTCTGTTTCTGACAGTTTGGTCAAAAACATGCCCACCAGTAGTCCACTGCAGGTCATTTTGTAGGGCTCTGGCAGTGCTTCTCCTGTTCCTGCTCACACAAAGGAGCAGATACCGGTCCTGCTGCTGGGTTGATGCCCTTTTACACCCCTGTCCAGTTCTCCTTGTGTAATGACCCATCTCCTGGTATCTCCTTCATGCTCTTGAAACTGTACACGGAGACACAGCAAACCTTGTGAGGGCACAAATGGGATGTGCCATCCTGGAGGAGCTGGACTACATGAGCAACCTGAATGGGCTGCAGGTACCGCCTCATGCTATTAGTAGTGACAAGGACACGAGCAAAACGCAAAACTAGAGAAGAATAGATCAGGAAGAATATGGAGAGAGAAATTGTCTTTGGCCACCACCTGCAAAACCATTCTCTTTTTGGGGGTTGTCTTGCTGTTGCCTCTCCAGTGCACCTGTTGTCACTTTCATTTGCACCAAAACAGATGACATTGATTCACAATCGCTTATTCTTCCTAACTGGACAGATAGATTTCCCTAAATTGTCATTTACTGGGTATTATACTGTGATGATTGAGAGTTTATATGAGTAATGAAGCAAGATAAATTTCAGAGCAGTCATATAATGTGACCCTGTCATATAATGTGACATGAGTGTGTTAATGTGTGTGTGTGTGTGCACATGCATACGTGTGTGTGTACATTATGTGAGCTATTTTTCTGAATGAGCAATGAGACATATTCAAACCCACGCTACAACATACTGTACGTAAGCCAGGGGCAGCGTGGCCAAGCTTTTCAGAAGTAAGCCGCCCTCCATCACACATCTTTGTTTCAGAGATCTCTTTACAAATAATAATGGAGATGGCACTCCTGACAGTTCCACCCCCTACATGCACACACACACACGCACGCATGCACACACACACACACACACACACACACACACACACACACACACACACACACACACACACACACACACACACACACACACACGCACACACATCTGCACACAAACACTGGTTCAGCCTTGTTATAGGGTTTTTAGGGCTCAGCAGTTTTCATTCCTGATATTGCTGATAAGTCATTTGTACTGTCGATCTGATGGATGACTGGGAAATGTGTCAGAGGGGTTCAATTAAACAGACACTCCAGGAAGATGCATGGCCAGAGGCTCTTGTAGTGACATTTCCATTGTTATCACTTTAAGTGAATGTCACACTCATCAAATGCATAGTATATTGGCTCTATTTTATTTAATAATATAAACATGCACACTCTTACAGACATACACAGGTAAAGGCTGTCACAGTGCTTAGAGACTAGCCCTTCCACTGTTGCCAAAATGACCTAAATGGTGGACCTGTGTCCAACAAGTTTAAGACTGGAAGGAGGTAAAAAATGTAATGCAAATCACATCCACCTACAGCTCTGGAAAAAATCTACCACTGCAAAAAAACAGTTTCTCCGGTTTTACAATTAGTAGGTATTTAGGTATGTATTTAGGTATAATGAACAATTTTAGTTTATTCCTGTAATGGTGCCCCCTCCTGGACTGATGCACCTATCTCTGAGTTTCATTGTCAAAATCAATACAGTTTTAGTCACCTCATGGGTGTCTGTATTTAATTCCCTGGAAGTCCGCCTGGTACAATTTTGATATTTTGGCTGCTGAAAGGGTCATAATTTGGCCGACAGTGAAGTGCCTTAAAGTTTTGGACTCTTGGCTACAAGAACATTCTGAGACAAAGATTTTCATGCATGATGTCATATAGAGCCAAAAAAGTATGTAGATTTCTTTTGTAGATTTTTGGGAAATACGTGTAATCCTTGAACAATACTACTGTAGAATTCGTATTGGCATGCCCCTAGGTCTTGAGAAGCAGACTGACAAAGTTTTGGGGACATACAAAGAAGTAAATATAACACTATGGGCCCTATGTTACACCCAGCACAATAGACTTTTTACACATGTATCATTCCTATCTTGCACCCGACATAGGGGACTTTTACCTCCACAGACGCGCGCCGGTAAATTAGGGAATGAACTTGCGTTCGTTGGGCGGTTCAGTGAAAAAAAGAGGCGTGTTCCGGCGCAAACTGTCCCCTGGTGCTATCTTGCAGTTCCCGAAAACAATTCCGCCACTGACCAGGAAAAACCTAGTTAAAAGTCAGTGTCGTGTTTTTCAGATGCTATTTTAAGGGCGCATGCTTGGCCATAATGTACCGTGTGCACAACGCACATACACTTTTCTCCTCTCATCTACACAAATGCAGCAGTTCCTAGTGCAATAAATAATTAGAAGGAAAAATATTACCACACGAGGGAAATCACTGTGGTGTCCGAAGATGTGAAAAAATAGGCATACATCTAGTGTACACATTTACCCAAATAATTCAGAATTAATTATTCGAACTGATATACATCAACATACAAGTCATTTGCGATGCTAATAGTAAAATCACCCATGTCTTTGAAAATTACCCTGGCTCAAGCCACGACTTCATGGCAAACTCTGGGCCAGAACGGGAGAGGAGAGCTTATTTGACAGAAGAGTTAGGCAAGCAAAGTAGTCTCAGTCTAATGTTAGACTACCTTGCAAAAATATTACCATGCATTCATAACCTCGTGATTCAGTGAGAGTGAGCCCAAAACATCAGAAAGTATGTCTTGTGACATTTATTTCTTTACATGTTGTAAGAAAGACAAATCTATAGCAATGCGCCATTATAATAGCAATCCTCCATGGAACAAGCGCTCCTGCTCTTAAGCTGGATTCACACCAGGTCCGGCAAACTGGTTGCATTGCGGCTGAAGTCCATTCATTTCAATAGGAAACAATGCGCACCGCTGCGGCAAATCTACCGGAACCGGCAAAATGTGGATGCGGTGCGGCGGGTGTGTTGCAAGAGTTGAAATAATCCAACTTTAATCCAGTGCTTTGCCGTACGGCACCAGAATCAGAAGTTGATATACCACCGAGGATAGTGGTGCAACGGATCGTCACTGATCCGTGATCCGTTCGGATCAATATCTTCGGTTCGGGACACACGTGATCCGCGGATTGATTACTGAAATTAAAAAGTTTTG
>JACXGM010024901.1:0-15531 GCA_016801145.1 Umbra pygmaea | reverse complement strand
TCCAAGAAGGCCGAATACTCTGAACTCCTGTTTGGTGCATATGCACAAACAACAGTCAGAGTTTTCCCCCCAGCAACCCGCAGGCGCAGGGAGGCGACCCTCTCGTCCACCGGGGTAAACTCCAACGTAGCGGCGCTCAGCCGGGGGCCTGTGAGTATCCCCACACCCGCCCGGCGCCTCACACCCTGGGCAACTCCGGAGAAGAAAAGAGTCCAACCCCTATCCAGGAGAATGGTTCCAGAACCGAGACTGTGCGTAGAGGTAAGCCCCACCAGATCTAATTGGTAGCGCTCCACCGCCCGCACCAGTTCCTGCTCCTTCCCCCACAGAGAGGTGACATTCCACGTCCCCAGAGCCAGCCTCTGCTGCCCAGGTCTGGTCCGTCGAGGCCCCTGACCTTCACTACCACCCATTTGGCAGCGCACCCGACACCAGCGGTTCCTCCCACAGGTGCTGGGCCCATGGGATGGAGAGGGAGGTGCCACGTTGCTTCTTCGGGCTGTGCCCGGCCGGGCTCTGTGGCAAACCCGGCCACTAGGCGCTCGCTGACGGGCCCTCCATCGAGGCCTGGCTCCAGACGGGGGCCCCGGGCTTCCTCCGGGCAGGGTCTGTCTTCCTCTTACTCGATTCTTCATTGGGGTGTTGGTGAACCATTCTTTGTCTGGCCCCTCACCTGAGACCACTTTGCCATGGGAGACCCTACCAGGAGCACCAGGCTCCAGACAACACAGCCCTCAGGTTCATAGGGATACACAAACCTCTCCACCACGATAAGGTGATGGTTCCCGGAGAGGCTGTCTGTTTCTAAATTAGATTTATTAACCCACAATTAAAAGAGGAAAACAATATTGTTTTTAGTCAATAACTTTGGCTAGTTGATCTTTGTTTAGATTTTAATGACCCACGTTAAAAGTCTTAATTTGCATACTACATACTACAGGTACCTACTGTGTTTGTGGTAATAAAGTAATTACTGGGTCTTATTGGGATATAATACAGGCTCAATAAATTATGTCTGGAAATAGACATTAAAATAGCCATTGTTCTAATAATGTTTGCAAGAAACCACTAATTTATAAACAGTATAGCTAGCTTTTAGTGGAACATGTGTAGCTTTGTTCTGAAATAGTTAGCAAAATCCATTTACTGTAGTTATCTATGCATACTCTGTTTTGGGACACCCAATTTTTGATCTGGCATACTACAGTATGTTAGAACGTGACTGTTAAATAGCGGTCCCTGTTAAATAAACGCCTGTGCCTGTTACTAACGCGTTTCAAATGTTACCAACACCTGTTAAACAAGCACCTACAGGTGTTAAATAAATGTTTTAATATGCATAATGAACCACTGTAGCTAGCTACACCTTTGTGAATATTTAGTACCCACTCTACTATTCATCAGTCTGGAGTGTTTACTAGATTGTAACCCATCGATGAAATGGCAGCTGTTTTTTCTCTCTCTGCAAAGCTTTTTTTTGCTCAAACTAGAACCATTTTCTTAATTATATTGATTTGCAGAGAACTAAAACATCCATTAAGATGTGGACTTGTACAGTCTTATCTTTGATAATCTCTCTGCAATCGCCAGTCTAATATACTCAACTCAGAATCCACAAGTTGCCAGAAATGATGAATAGAACTTCAAAAAGGAAAGATGGGACAGGAACCAGAAGAACGAGGCAGGTTTAACATTTCAGTTCTAGTATCTAGAGAAATGTCCCACCTCCTTGGGAAGTGCTGCACCTTCTCACAGCAGACAGAGAAAAAGAGGATCCCTAAAGCCTGCTTTACATAATCACCTCATCCTACTGCTACAATGAGAAGGATAGGGGGATTGGTTTTTTATTAGTAGTATTCATTTTGTAAGAGTCTCAAATATTGGATAACATATATGCTAGATCAGCACTGGTAGCCCTACATGCAGTCCTAAGCTGAACCCTTATAGGAAGAAGATTTAAATCAGGAGCTGAGAGATTATGTCACCTGGCTTGTTACTGCTTGAATATGCTACCAATTTTCAACATGTAGGAGCAATATAACCAGCACCACCGCTAAGCGCCTGTATCTCTGCTGTGTTCTCCAGCTTCATGTGTTTCAGCGCTAAAGTTGACAACTCGGTGCCCTCCTGCATAGCAGCTATTTCACGCCTGAGAGCCAGTGTTCCTTCCCAGGTCGGCACCCGCAATCCATCTCAGTAGAATATTAGTGGTAATGCTGAGGATACAGACGTTTTACTCTCACAGTTAAAGAAATCCATAAAGCAGGGGATTGGTTGTTCAGGTTTCCAGATTGAGGCAATAGCTATCGCTCCACCAAATTCTAGAAGCATTCAGAAGGCCAGGTTTAAGCAAAGCTTCACCAGACCTTCCACAAAAAATGTGTGCATCATTTCCGGGACTGAGATCTTCATACTCGTGGTTGTGTCCTGCCGTGCTACAGGGACTTGAAGGCTGGTAACATCCTACTTGGGGAGGACGGCTCCATCCAGATAGCAGACTTTGGTGTCAGCTCCTTCCTTGCTACCGGTGGTGACATCACCAGAAACAAGGTCCGCAAGACATTTGTTGGAACGCCATGTTGGATGGCCCCGGAAGTGATGGAGCAGGTCAGTACTGTCACCATGGCAACACCAGTTCACCTCAGGCCGCTGTCAGAGCCTTGGTTGTCAGGTCTGCTGTCTGTTAGATACCTGGAGGTCTTTTCCCCTTCACATTACCAGAGCTACACTGCCTCTGAGAAAAACAGACCAAACATTTCAAAAGAAATTATATAAAGATTATTATGATTTTTTTTATTTTAGATTTCACGTAAATTTATTTAAATTTTAATGTTTGCGATTTTCTCAATTTTCGTTTGTTTCACACAAAATCACACTCCTTCAATATCCTGAGGTAGGAATTATTAGCATCCTTCTAACAGCTTGCACACTGCCTGATTAATTTGTGTTGTCACACAATTACAATAACTAATCCCATGATTTTCTGAAGTTAATTTTGATTAATTGCAATTTTCGAATGTGTAATAAATGTGGCCCTAAATAAATAGATTTCACGTTTAAAAGCAGTGCTTCACTAGGAATGACCTAAGTGCAATACAGTAGCTGTCTTTTTCCACGTCGATCCATTAAACCAGGTGATCACAGTCTCTAAATTTCAGCCCTTAATTAACCACAATAACTGTCAGCATCTATTTCAACTAATGTAAATCTGAAGGTTCCTGGCTTCTGATCCCATAGTTGATCCGTGTGCTATTGATCAATGCATCAAGTAGAATTAGTGATATATTAGCCAGATTAGACAGATGTCCTTGTACAGGGACGGTGATACATTTTCTCCAAGGCATTTTAAAATCTCCACAAATGTCAAATTGTTCCATTCAAAACATTTGAATGTCTATCTCTCAAGTCCTGAGCTTCAAAAATGTAGTTTTACATTATACATTTTTGATGAAAAGGGAGGGCCCAATATTGAAATATAGGGCCCTGTGCTTAACTTCTACTGTATAAAATAACTTCAGCTGCTCTATCTGGAGAAAAGCTAGGTGTGCAGGCATTTGTTCCAAGCTTAAATCAAGCCTTTTCCAGCTCATGTTAATAGCTCATGTTTAGGTTACACACAGTAGCTTTCTTGGTGAATTTTGAATTGTTAAAGATGCAACATTAAGACCAAGTGCTTGTGCTGTTCAATGATTCTCAAATGAAATGAATACGGGGTCCAAATTTATGAGGTATACTTCTTGCCAAATACATAAGGTAGGCAAGGTAGTTACAGGTTTATCTACAACATGAATGTTTTAAGTTAATTCTGCTAAAGCACATAAGACGCACAGCTGGCCTTCTCATTCGCTAGTTTTTGTTCACAAATCATGACAAAAATGTCTATAATGCTCTATAAACAAAAATACTACTGGAAAAGCACCGCGGATATGTTCTGACAAGTCAAGCACTCAAGAAGTTACCAATTCATATTTGCGAGATGAAACACAGCGCTCAAGAAGCAAATCAAGCATCAGGGATATATAATTCATGGTAGAGAAAAGACTTCCTGGTTAACAAGCAGTGTAATAACAACCAGAAAGGTATTTGTGTTTTGCATCGGAGGACATATTGTAGGTCCCAGTCTTCATCTTTGCTAAACCTTCTGAGGGTTTCTGCTATGATCTAGGCCAGAACAAAATTGTGAGAGGAAGGAAAATGTGGAAATAATTGTAATCCCTGCAGAGTGCTAACAATTTCTTCAGCATCCAAATGCTTTGTAGTTGGGAAGCAGAATACAAAACGATTGGTATTACAATCGCACACAACATTAATTGATGTGATTTATCTCTGATGTTCAGGGTTAAAATCTCATAGGTTATGATGAGTATGACAGGCTTACAAGTAGGTCTGATGTGTTTTATCTTATACAGGTCAGAGGTTATGACTTTAAAGCAGACATCTGGAGTTTTGGAATAACTGCAATCGAGCTAGCCACTGGGTCTGCTCCATACCACAAATACCCCCCCATGAAGGTAAGAATGCAGTAATCCATTTGGAATGAATTGGAGTACAGACTCCAAGTACAGAGACCAAGCTTGTTGCCAACAAGTGTGTGTGTTTGTCCAGGTGTTGATGCTGACCCTTCAGAATGACCCCCCAACATTAGAGACAGGTATCCAGGACAAAGAGATGGTGAAGAAATATGGCAAGTCCTTCAGAAAGATGATTACACTCTGCTTACAGAAAGACCCGGAGAAAAGGTATGCGTGGGTTTTGAGCTATGGGCTGTCCGTGTAATTCATTTCATTATGATTTGAAAGGAAGAGCTGATTCTAGATCAGCATTCTAGATTTTTCTTGGTGGATCAAACATCACTTAGGAAGTTATGTCTGTGCTACGTGAGCTCAACTGTGTCTTGGAATCTTCCATGGCAAGAGGTTTTGCGGTCATTCATGCATATTAATGTGCAATACTTACAGCTGGCAATGCAACTTAAAATTGAACACAATTTGCTTACAGTTCAGCTCACATAGCACAGAGTTTGTGGTTTGACTGATCAAGTCTGTTTTCTGAAGATGGCGCCTGCCTGTATACATAAACGGTAATGTTTTTTAAACTATATTTCTAATAAATTGTCTGTACACTTACAAAGTTCTCAATGCTTCAGTTTGGATGTAGGGAGCCTCAGTATGCTACCAAGAAAGTGTGGTGCTATTTTGATTTGTTAGTGGTCTATAATAGCAATTTATTTTTACCTCATCTGTGCCCTCACAACTAGCATTATAAGGTAAATATCAGTTTGCACTAAAATTGGGCACATTCGATTAGCATGAAAACATATCCCAGAGAACGGTCGACTCTGTAACAATGTGTTAATAACCCCTAGGATCATTTTGCGCCGGAGTATCCTTTAATTCTTGAGGATAGGCTCATATTAATATCTGGACTTTAGTAAATTGAATGTGCACAATTAAACCCTTACCTTCATGTCAACCATTTTATGAGCCCATCCACCTCAATGAAGTTTCACCAGCCTCCACTGGTAGGGAATTATTGTCCCATATAGGTAGTTTTTTCTTCTCCAGATATTTAACGGAACACTCCAGAACCCTAAACACCCCAAAATTGTTGTGCGGGTCATTTTTCACATGACAGTCACTAAATAACCTTTCTCAAAATATTGAGGGGAAGTGTTTGGTTTGATTTCCTGATCTTTATTTGTCCTGCTCCTGTATTGAGTTGATTGGAGAAAAAAACATCCCTAGTGGTCGAGAATACTACATATTGCATTCTTCTATTAAAATACGTAGCTAAATATTGGGAGAGGGATGTTTTTCTTCTACAATGGCGAGTGAAAGTGATGAAATACCTGAAGATCTGGACGATTTCAACTTTGATCAAGTGTTATTAAATGGTAAAATCCAACCATACATATTTGAGCTGGAATAAAGTAAGGATAAAATATGGCAAAGGCCGGAATTATATCAGTGTTATCAAGCTGCTGCTATGGTTAGTGTCCGCTGGTGAAGCTATTATCAGGCCTGGGACAAATCACATTGGTGGTGTATGTGGAAACTACCCAGCAAATGGGAACAGAGACAAAAAGTGTTTGTGGTAAAGAGTGGGACAGAGCTAAATTTTTGCTTTCAACCATCTACAGCCAAAAAGATGATTACTTTGTTAGATCATCTGAGTTTCACATGGATTGATGTGTATAGAAACCTGAAAAATGCAGAGGTAAGAAGCTGGTTAGCATGATCTACCGTGTATTTGTTTATTTATTTACGTGGATGAATGTTACATAAAATTTTGAAATAATCGGTCTGAGAGTTCCTGGGTTTTTAGAAAGGTAGCTGGTGTAATTTCAGAACTTGAGAATTATTGACAGATGTTATTGTTAGTGTTTTTGTGACTGACTAACAACCTGAAGGAATTGTCCTGAAGGAATGTGGCATTCTGCAGTGTGTAGCATTGGTTGTAGCTGATTAGCATCCAATAGTGTCTCATTTGTTTGTGGACATATTTGGATAAACGCAATGTAAAATTACAAATAATGGGTCACAGAACATTTTTCAGTCTGTACCATTTTGAGCTAGGTAAGGTGGTATTACTGTTGTTTGACTTTGTGAGCCTTTTTGACTTACTGCTACAGTAAAAATGCCAATCCTACATTAGATGTCACTGGAAGCTACTATAGCTGATACAAGACATTGTCATGGGGGGAATGCGGGCACTCGGCTCAGTGTAGCATCGCTTGTAGCCGATTACCAGATATTTGCGTCTATGTGTTTGTGTATAAACTTGGATTAATGTGATGTAAAATTTAAAATAATGGCTCACAGAATATAGCTCAATCTGTACCATTTAAAGCTAGTTGTGTTGTATATCTCTGGATTGACTTTGTGAGAATTATTGAAGGTTTGACCTTGACTGTAATCTGTAAAATGTCAAAGTAGGCTGAAGGCTTTACACTAATTAAGCTATGTGGTAGAAGGCAGTCTATGTTCATTTTGAATTCTGAACCTAGTGCATTTGAAGTGCAAACTGATATAGAAGCGGACGAAATGTACTCTCCGTTTTTCTCTGAACAATTGGCAGGCACAGCATTGTGTATTACATAATGCTTTTAAATACTATATAAAATATTTTCATTTACTATGGAATTTCCTTTAAAATATCAAGAAATACAGTTTGTACAGCTTTTGTAAGCTGGTCATTAAAAGTAGTTGCTTTCTCACTCTGTGAAATTCTACATAGTGCCCATTTAAAGTTTAAAACATTACATTTCAGCATGGAGTGTATGTGCATATACTTTAAAGCACCAATCCCCAAATCTGGCTCTCAATGTCAGTTGTACTCTGTTTTATATTGCAACCCTCCAATAAGTGTATTTATACCTGGTGAGTGAAATTAATGAGGTAGAATGAGATTAAGCCGTTGTAGAGTGAGATTGCAATCAAGCAATTTAGAACACAGATACGTGACATAATACAGAATGTTCGGGACCCTTTAAAGCGTAGTAGTGCCATTGTTATAACCGGTGGCCAAAATCATTTAATTAGGCCTTTATGTTGACCAATCTTTTAAATAAAAAGAATCAACACATTAAAGGGGAAAATGGGATATTTAAAATACCTAAACCTCCCAGTTCTACTGTTGGACTTAAAGTGCTCCCCACTTACAAAGTGCAAGGTGTAGTCACAGTGTGTAATGTCATCAGGTTATACACCCCTGCTCATTCACTGTAGGCAAAAACGTCTCACCTAGTTTACAGCCCTCTCAGGTTTTGAGGTCTCACCTGGTTTACAGCCCTCTCAGGTTTTGAGGTCTCACCTGGTTTACAGCCCTCTCAGGTTTTGAGGTCTCACCTGGTTTACAGCCCTCTCAGGTTTTGAGGTCTCACCTGGTTTACAGCCTTCTCAGGTGATGAGACGGTTATGGTTATCATTGTACAACTTGCTGTCTCATTCTGTCTTTGTCAGGCCCACCTCTGCAGAACTGCTGAAGCATAAGTTCTTCCAGAAAGCAAAGGTAAGTGATGACTCATTGTCACTTAGTTAATATGGTTTCTCCCCCCTAGTGGTCTGGTCAGTAGGACTCATGAAGGACTCAGGGCCCCCTAGTGGTCTGGTTAATAGTAATAATGTAGGATTAAGGAGTCTTTATTGGTCTGGTCAATATGGATCATGTAGGACTCAGGGTCCCCTAGTGGTCTGGTTAATAGTAATCATGTAGGACTAAGGGGTCTTTATTGGTTTTGTCAATATGGATTGTGTAGATCTCAGGACCCCCTGGTGGTCTGGTCAATATAGATCATGTAGGACTCAGGGCCCCCTAGTGGTCTGGTCTATACAACATGACCCCTGGCAGTAAGGGAGCAGCAGTACTCTATCAAGCCACCAGAGGGACCAATGATGTGTTTCTGTCTGTGTCTGTCTCTCTTTTCAGAACAACGAGTTCCTACAGGAAAAGCTGCTTCAGCGAGCTCCCACCATATCAGAGCGCTCGAAAAAGGTTGGAGAGAAACCAGAATGTATTCTCAGAATATCTGGAGTTGGATGTTGAGTGACCTCCTCCCTCTCCCCCAGGTGCGCAGGGTGCCAGGCTCCAGTGGTCGTCTTCACAAGACAGAGGATGGTGATTGGGAGTGGAGCGATGAAGAGTTCGATGTGGAGAGTGAAGAGGGAAGGGCGGCTGTTACTGCACAACGGGTGAGGAATACACACTACTGACCACACACACACACACTTCTGACCACACATACACACTACTGACCACACATACACACTACTGACAACACACACACACTACTGACCACACACACACACACTTCTGACCACACATATACACTGTTGACCACACATACACACTACTGACCAAACATAAACACTACTGACCACACATACACACTACTACATACACAATGTTGACCAAACATACACACTGCTGACCACACATACACACTGCTGAACACACACACACTGCTGACATTACACACACACTGCTGACCACACACACACACACACAGCATTGTGTATGTGTGGTCAGCATTGTGTATGTATGGTCAGCATTGTGTATGTGTGGTCAGCAGTGTGTATGTGATGTCAGCAGTGTGTGTGTGATGTCAGCAGTGTGTGTGTGTGGCCAGCAGTGTGTGTGTGTGGTCAGCAGTGTGCGTGTGTGGTCAGCAGTGTGCGTGTGTGGTCAGCAGTGTGCGTGTGTGGTCACATACATTTAAAAAAAATAAAGATAAATATTTGCGGACCAACTTTGAGACGCCTTACCTTCGGCTCTGATGAATCCAAATAGACAATCCACCCTCATTATTTGCAACAGAACCCCTTCTTTCCATCAGCACCATTAACTTCCAGCATGTAGTATTCGGGACATATGGTGTTTATTATAATTATATATGTTGACTTGTGGGCTCCCCTGGATGGCGTTGGGGCGCATGCATCTCGCGGTCCACCAGTTGCCCATCCCTGATTTATCAATAACACCAGGCTATCATCTAGGAAACGTTAAGCACGTACCCCACATTATCATCTAGGACATGTTCATCACGTACCCCACATTGTCATCTAGAGACATATTCATAATTTACCCCACATTATCACCTAGTGACATGTTCATAATTTACCCAACATTATCATCTAGAGACCTGTTCATCACTTAGCCAACATTATTACCTAGACACATGTTCATCACTTACCCAACATTATCATCTAGAGACATGTTCATCATTTACCCCACATTATCATCTAGAGACATGTTCATAATTTTCCCCACATTATCATCTAGAGACATGTTCATATTTTCCCCACATTATCATCTAGAGACATGTTCATCACTTACCTAACATTATCATCTAGAGACATGTTCATCACTTACCCACATTATCATCTAGTGACATGTTCATAATTTTCCCCACATTATCATCTAGAGACATGTTCATCACTTACCCAACATTATCATCTGAAGACATGTTCATCACTTATCCCACATTATCATCTAGAGACATGTTCATACTTTTCCCCACATTATCATCTAGGACATGTTCATCACTTACCCCACATTATCATCTAGAGACATGTTCATCATTTACCCAACATTATTATCTAGAGACATGTTCATCACTTTCCCCACATTATCATCTAGAGACATGTTCATCATTTACCCCACATTATCATCTAGTGACATGGTCGTCATTTACCCAACATTATTATCTAGAGACATGTTCATCACTTTCCCCACATTATTATCTAGAGACATGTTCATCATTTTCACCACATTATCATCTAGAGACATGTTCATCATCTACCCCACATTATCATCTAAAGACATGTTCATCATTTACCCCACATTATCATCTAGTGACATATTCATCATTTACCCAACATTATTATCTAGAGACATGTTCATTGTTTACCCCACGTTATCATCTAAAGACATGTTCATCATTTACCCCACGTTATCATCTAGTGACATGTTCATCATTTACCCAAAATTATTATCTAGAGACATGTTCATCGTCTACCCCAAATTATCATCTAAAGACATGTTCATCACTTACCCCACATTATTATCTAAGTTCATCTCTTACTTATCTTTTTTGTGTGTGTGTGTGTGTGTGTGTGTGTGTGTGTGTGTGTGTGTGTGTGTGTGTGTGTGTGTGTGTGTGTACGTGTGTGTGTTTGTGTGTGTACGTGTGTGTGTTTGTACGTGTGTGTGTTTGTACGTGTGTG
This sequence comes from Umbra pygmaea, assembly GCA_016801145.1. Classification (NCBI taxonomy): domain Eukaryota; kingdom Metazoa; phylum Chordata; class Actinopteri; order Esociformes; family Umbridae; genus Umbra; species Umbra pygmaea. Next base: position 4,807 of record JACXGM010024901.1, on the reverse strand, counting down.
TGTATGTATGTGTGTTTGTACCTGTGTGTGTGTGTGCACATGTGTGCACGTGGTGTGTACGTGTGTGCACGTGTGTGTAAGTGGTGTGTGTCCGTGTTTGTGTGACCTCCCGTGTGGAGGTGTGTGATGTGTGAACTGCATCAATGTTAAGCATTGTCTTTGACATGTGTTTTGTGTTCCATGCGGATGGTTACCAAAGGAGCAGGAAGACAGGCCTGCTAGTGTTCCAAGGAGACAAGTCCGCTTCACCCTCCCTCACGAACTCTCCTCACCCACCTCCATGGTTGTCCCCCCAATACTGATGGCTCTCCCCTAACAAGGACTACTCACCTCTGATACAACCTATCAGAAGATAGACAGAGTGCACTCTCACCAATCAGCCGTTAGACAGACATGACCTCTAGAGCAAGAGTTGTCATGTCCAGCTTTGGGAATCATGCAGGTTTTCTACCTGGTAATAAATGACATTCCCCTGATTGAAACTCCACAGGGACCTGGTCCTGGGTGAGAAGGAAATGTATGGAGAATTCAGAACTCAAAGATGGAAGTAAAATAAAAAAAACATGAATGTTATAGATCCCATACTTATGGCTTCTGTCTATCTTTAAAGTCATGTCACACCCTGTAAAGAGAACAGGTAGATGTGGGGCATGTATGGTAACATAATTTAACATATTTAAATGTATAATGATATCACATTTTATAGCCATAAACTCTAAGCAATTGCAACATTTCTGGTTTTGGTAGTCTCTGTCTGAAAGGTTTTAAACTGGAGTGGAGTTACTGGGCGTCTGGTTTTGGTAGTCTCTGTCTGAAAGGTTTTAAACTGGAGTGAAGTTACTGGGCGTCTGGTTTTGGTAGTCTCTGTCTGAAAGGTTTTAAACTGTAGTGGAGTTACTGGGCGTCTGGTTTTGGTAGTCTCTGTCTGAAAGGTTTTAAACTGGAGTGAAGTTACTGGGCGTCTGGTTTTGGTAGTCTCTGTCTGAAAGGTTTTAAACTGGAGTGGAGTTACTGGGTGTCTGGTTTTGGTAGTCTCTGTCTGAAAGGTTTTAAACTGTAGTGGAGTTACTGGGCGTCTGGTTTTGGTAGTCTCTGTCTGAAAGATTTTAAACTGTAGTGGAGTTACTGGGCGTCTGGTTTTGGTAGTCTCAGTCTGAAAGGTTTTAAACTGGAGTGGAGTTACCTGTCCTGGAAGCCATCTGTATTAACCTTCATTAGTGTATGTTTCAATGTTACTGACCAACCTAATTCTTTATTCGATCAATATATAGGCAATCCATTAATCAATAAATATGTATGCTGTCCCTGAACTGCATCCTGAGCCATAACACAGCTTGAGTGGAAACTGACATTAGTCTTCATCTGATAAAATGTGGCCTTATTTTCTATTCTACTTCTTTTCTAGACTCTGTTCATCTTGATCTTCCCTAATGTACAGTACAAAACATATTTGGATACAATAATAATTATTCATAATGTCTTTAATTTAATTATCTTGACAAATCGATCATACCTCATTTGTCAATGATACTACCGTATATATCTCTATTTGTGAAATGAAGTAGCATTTTACATTTTAAAGCCTTTAGATAGACTGGTACCAGAGGATAAAAGGTTGTTTTACTCTGGGAAACTTTCACTGGTTTCACACAAGTCACAGTTGGAAGATTCACAGATGGATTTAGCAGGAAATGTGTAATCCTTCCACCAATATTTTTGGAAAAGTATAATTAATTTAAAATGACCAAGATTATGCACTGTCTGTCAATGTCTGGGAATGTTGGAGCTGTACATCCTCTCCCTAGATGACCGGGTCATTATAAACTATTGGTAAAAGGGTTAGTTTGTTTCTGCAGTAAGTGACACCAGTTACTGTAGCTGGACCATTAATCCTGCTTAATACTCATGCTAAAGGTTGCTATTTGTAGAATCTTTCACAGTAAAAATGGAACTACTTTCTCTTTCAGTGACCAGCTTACAAATGCTGTACAAACTTGATTGATTTTTAAATATGAAAACGCGATTTAGATGGGAAAATATTTCCCTACTCTACAATATACAGTCTGTCATTTGAACAGCACTGTTAATTGCTCCAAGGTAGGCCTGCACGATTCGGGGAAAAATACGAATCACAATTTATTTTCTTTGCTTTTTTTCTCACAAAGTGTAAGGTTTATTGCACATATGAAACATGACAAAACAAAACAAAATGGCAGTACCAAACATAGATTTTTTTGGCACCTATAGCACATTGCACATCACCACAAGCTTGTAAACATAAAGGCTTCAATGAATAAAGAAAATAAATACATACTGGCCATTTAGGTATAGTAGGCTACCAAAGATAGTGACATATAACACATTGAAATAAATTCGGGCCAGATACAGGCTCTATCTGAACTCCTTTTGTACATGTCTGTACAAAATGTTTGTTTTTAATTAGAATCGGGAACAGGGGTGAATCGAGATCGCGATTTTATAACGATTTATCGTGCAGGCCTACATTGAGGACAATCATCAATGTGCATGCGCTGCTCTGTCTGATATAAATGATGCATTTAAGTCTTATGCTTTTCAGTGTTACAAAGCACTGCATAGTGTTGGGTGTCATTATCCCATATACAGTACACTTCCAGTTAAATGTTTTAGAACACCCCCATTTTTACAGTTTTTAGTACATTAAAGCTGTTAAAGTGAAGTGAATAACTTGAAATGGTACACTGCCAGAGGTTTAAAAAAAGCTCAGCGTATGAAAAACTGAAAAAGAAACTACATTTCAGAGTTATGAAGTAATGCTTACAAAATGCACTTGGAAAATGTAGAAAACTCTGACAGGAAGAGGTCACCACAGAAGCCACAACACAATCATAAGGTACATTCCTGAGAGTCAACAGCTCATTGGACAACAGCTTCAACCACACTTTAACACTGGTCAAAGTAACCAGTTCTTAAGAGAAGATTTCAAGCTCCAGTTTAACAGTTCGAATGGCAATAAGAAAGCCATTGCTTAGATGAAAAGACCTGTAAAAGCAGCGCTGCCAGGGGCATAAAACAGCCTGTGGACTACTGAAGAATCAAGACTTGAAATTTTCGTGCAGGATTTCTTTACACCATTGAGTGGGTGAAACGGTGGTTCCTCAGTGTGTGACGCAAACTGTCAAACATCAAAAGTCAGCAAATTGCAATCAGTGGCAACCTGAATCAAAACAGCTAACACAGCCTTTTGCAGCACAGTGTAATACCCTCTGGTGCACGCCTTGTTTGTCATGGGTTCATCTGACAGGAAGATGTTGACAAATCTAACCTCTATGAAATATCCAGCACAGTCTCCAGACTCAAACCCCATGGAACTGGTTGGGAATTGGGATGAATTGGGAAGGAGGCTGAAAGCAAACCAATCTAGAGGTGCAAGAAATTTGTGGGAGCTTCTGCAATAGGGTTGGGAAGAACTTAGGGAACAATATTTGATTTCCATTGTAGAAAGTGATACAGTGTGTTCGGCTGTTATATCTGCAAAGGTGTACCCTGGAAATCCCTGGTGATTGCTCGTAGTGTTATCAAATTGCGTGCAGTGAGATTTTCCAATGCATGCTTGGTGCTGCCCATCGAGTTGGTCCATTTTCATTACTTGATGCCAGACCCTTAAACTTTCGGATTTGGGTCGGGATTTCCAGGTTAGCAAAGGTGGCTTCTTGAAGTTACTTTTTTTATTGTAAACCACTTTTTTACATTTGTTAACAACAAAAGTGTTTGTTGACTGGTCACCGAAAGTATCACGGCTCACAATTCTACAAATAGCACCTTTTAAGATCCATGCTTAATTGTTCTGGCCCTTCCTACTCAGCTGTTAAACACTTCAATGCTAAAATGCACTCGTTTGCTCCACTCATTTCTGGCTTTGAACAGGTGATATCTTTAGAGCCATCGTCTAACCGTGCCATGCAACAGACAAATGTGTTGCCAGGCTAGGTGGTAGTGAAGTAAACGAGTCTGACCTGCTGCCCTGTGGGTCCTCTGAAAGGAGGATGACTTCAGCCCCCAGCAACCCTAGTACCCCCCAGCAACCCCAGTAACCCCCAGCAAGGGACACATAAGAGGCAGTGTTCAGGGTCTAACTTTTTATCTCTTTGCTCTCCAGTCGCCCAGAGTCAAGGAGGCATTCCAGGACTCAGAGGTGGGTTTCAGTTACTCTCAGAAGTTTTATAAAGCACAAATAATTTGTATTATTCATCTTTTAGACGTCTTTCCCTGCTTTGCTCATCTGCATGCTTGCTGTTTCGCTGCAGGGGTTGCAGACCCCAGATCTTTTACTAAGAGACCTAACTCAGGCTGGTGGACAGGCCCCACCTCACCCTGCCCCTGGCCCAGCCAACTCTCTACCCACTGCCCAGATTTCAGCTTCTCTGCTGGGCCTCCCTGCTGCTACTGCCGCTGCCACCACACAGGTCTGACCTCAGCTAACCAGCAGCTCTGTCAATCTGAATAGTCTCGTTTTGCCAGACCTTGGGTAAAAACACAAGGGCCCTCATTTATCAAACGTGCGTAGAAACCAGTGTAGATCTGAGCGCAGAAATCATCTTACGACGAGACTCACGTGTGATTTACAAGACTTTCGTATCACTCCAATTCCAGCGTACGAATGAGCGGCTGTTGATAAATCAGACGGTTGAAAACCATCGTAATTTTAATAACACGCCCACAAATTTGCATTGATTAGAGACCTCGCCCTTAGAATTTACGACATGGATAAGCGAAATCTGGCAAAAAATATGATTTTCTCTGAAAAAAAATAAAGACGCTCAGGTCT
>JACXGM010024900.1:0-15527 GCA_016801145.1 Umbra pygmaea | reverse complement strand
CCCACTTTCTCCATGACCCTCCCACGAACGCATATTGAAAGCGCAACTTGTCTCTTGTCGCTCATGTGGCACGCAATCTGCGATTTTACCCAAGTGCGCCTGGTTAGTAAATAGCCCGCATTGGTTACGTCCGTCTTTGCGACCAATTAGCGCCTGAAAACAGGCGCAAACGGCTTGATAAATCTAGCCCAGTGTGTGTGTGTGTGTGTGTGTGTGTGTGTGTTACTCTAGCCACTGGCACAGAGTGTTACTCTAGTCACTGGCACAGTGTGTGTGTGTGTTACTCTAGCCACTGGCACAGAGTGTTACTCTAGTCACTGGCACAGTGTGTGTGTGTGTTACTCTAGCCACTGGCACAGTGTGTGTTACTCTAGCCACTGTCACAGTGTGTTTTTTCTAGTCATTAGCACAGTGTGTGTTTATTGTGTCTCTGACATTTTACCCACTACTGCTACAGGTCCAATAGCCATTTTCTGACCAAGTACTTACAGGAACGTAGTTATAGGAACAGTCCACTTCTAAACAGTTCTACTAACTACTCTCCCCCAAAACTGGTTTTGCCATTTGCATTTGCACTGGTCAAGTGGCCATAGGAACTGGTAGGAGGGATAATGGAGTGACGCAAGCACCGCACCCGTCTTTTATAGCGTCGTCACTAGACGTTAGAGTAGCACCACGTACATCAACATTTCACAGTTTAATGTTTATAACACTGGGTGTATAATTGGAGATAAGTGTGTAAATCAGCTTATATATGCGGATGATCTGGTTGTTTTAAGCCCAGGTAGTGCTGGGTTCCATCAGCGTCTGGCTGTTTGTTCAGATTACGAGGCTGAAAATGACATCAATACAATTTTTTTTTTTAAGTGTTGTGTTGATAATGTCCTCATAACGGAGTTCGAACGGCGGCATTTAGGCTGGAGTCATAGAAATTGAGTAGCTGCTTAACAGAGAAACACAGAATACAAAGACTCCAGCATAATATGTAATATATGCAACAGACAAACGAAATGACAGGCGTGATTTATAAGGTGGACTAATCAATGTAGACCTAGGAAAAGGGAAAGACCCTTAAGAGTTATAGGAACTGCGTTGCGAGGAACTAAATAATCCCCTAATTTCTCCTGTCGGAACACAAGAAAAAAGGGTTATAGGAACGTTATGTTCTAGGAACTGCAAAAATCCCTGTGGTCAACTAATGTCTGCTTTGAATGTCACTGTTTCATTATTGAAGCTTTTGTCACTGTAACCTCCTGGCTTCTTTTTAATGCCTATTATACAGGGGACACCTTCACTCTACTGTGTTCACTAAAGAAAATCCTCCATTCTTGTCATTATCCGTTAGGAACGTCCAGACCCAGAGAGGGCCAACATCTACCAGTCTGTCATCATCAATAGCTCCAAAGAAATGATGTCATACAGTGACTTTCCTCCACCAGCTGACCTGCCCAACAACATGCACCACACTCAGCTTCTCATCTACTTGCGACTTTACGCCAACACATTTGACCTCCTCAAGCATATTCAATTTCAGGTAAGAAGGCAGTAAGGAACTCTTTCAAGTTACCACATTTTTCACCTGTGCAAGTTTTGTGATGTACAATTTGTGATTATGGCCTCATCGCAACATCTCCACTGCAGGTTCACGAGCGTTCACTGGATACCGAGCCATGTTCTGTGCAAATGTTTTCCAAGCCTTTCAACGTCTTTTCTACTTCACACTCAACTATTATAAATTCCATGTCATATATATAGGCTCCAGGAAAGCTCATTTTCCCACCAAACTATCACAACAACTAGACAATTCCCTCAGCACTGTCGCAAGGAATGAACTTAGACCATTGAGTTGTATACTTACATGTATTTATATTTGTGTGTCAGACCACTGTTCTGAGTGTGCGTCAGAGGCCAGACTTTCCGGCGTCAGGCCAATGGGAGGTGCAGACGGAGAGGAGCGGGCAGAAGAAAACCTGGGTCTTTGATGCAGTGATGGTCTGCACTGGGCACTTCACACAACCACATCTGCCCCTCAGTGACTTCCCCGGTAAAGACTAACCCCCCTTTATAGTCCTTAATAAAGTTGCTGTATTTTTTATTGTCCATTTATGAGCAAATATTAAAAGGAGATGTTTATGGACTCTGATCCTAATCACGTCATACACACACACACACACACACACACACACAGTTAAAGGCCAGAAATATTTGGACACTGACAAAATGTTCATTATTTTGGTTGTGTATGCCACAAGAGTGGATTTTAATAATTATAAAACAACTGAGATGCAATTGAAGTGCAGACTTTGAGCTTTAATTCAAGGAGTTGAACAAAAATATAATGTGAAACGTTTAGGAATTGCAACCATTTTCATACACAGTCTACTTTTTTCAGGGGCTCAAATATAATTGGTCAAATTAACACAATTTTAAACAAACTGTTAATTTTTAATCATTTGTCTAGAATCCTTTGCAGGCAATAAATGTTTGTAGTCTGGAACGCATGTACATCACCAAATCTGGAGGTTCCGGCCATAGTCAGAGAACCCATAATCAGGCTTGAACCACCGATTATCATGGCGTAGCTTGTCCTCGAATGCAGTGACTACACCATATGGACCCTCCAAAAAATATTTTATTAGTGGACAAACTCATATAAATAATCATTTGTCTATCCGAGTACCATCCTTGCTATGTAGTAATTCAACAACATGCTAGAATATTGTAAGAAACCATTTATCTGTTTCTTGGCACGTGCATCTCCCTCGCTAAGGTATTGAAGAGTTCAAGGGCAAGTACCTTCACAGCTGGGAATACCGCAGTGCTGAGGGGCTAGAGGGGAAGAAAGTGGTGGTGGTCGGGATTGGGAATTCTGGCGGTGACATCGCTGTGGACGCCAGTAGGATAGCAGAGCAGGTGAGTGGGAAGTTGTTTCTCAGGAGAGTTTATCAGATGTTATTTGTTATGCTGCACCTTACCAGCCAAACTTCACCAAGCAGCACAATCAAGGCTCAGACCTCAAGTCTAGGTGAGAACTTGGCATTACAAAAGTGACTCTGACCACTTTGCCAGTTGGGAGCCACCAGGAATAAAAATGTCTGTCTCTGAAAAAGGTCATTTAATAGGCAGAACCGATTTTGCCTCCAGCCGTGAAGGAATTAAGATGTCGGTTTCATTTTGGTGACAATTGGCTAATTCACTTTGATGAATTATCTCATAGTTAGTTTGAATTTGGCTGTCATGTTTGTGTAATTTATGGATGGTTTCTAATTAGCCAGCCTCATCAACTTCCAGTAGCAAGCCAAATTGAGGAGTTGATATTATATTTACTCCTGTGTAGTTTGAGCACTGTGGTCAGGATCTTTCCAATCAATTCACACATCTGTTTTGGATTAGAACATATTGAAACATGTTTCAGATTTTTGTCCCACAACCTGTTTTTCAAAAGACTAGTTTGCTTTAGGGGCTTATTCTGTATCCCTCTTTCTCCCATTCGACAGGTGTACCTCAGCACGCGACGGGGAGCATGGGTGGTCAGCAGGGTAGGGGAGGGCGGCCTGCCAGGTGACTTGGTGGGGACCTCACGGTGGGACAGGCTGATGCAGAAGCTCTTCCCCTCTTGGATCGCCAGCTCCTTGGAGAACAAAGTGAACCAGATATTCAACCATAGACTCTACGGCCTCCAGCCAAAACACGGGTACAGTCCAAACACATCCCACTAATTGACTGACTGCTTGGGTGATTTGACACTGACTCATTGCGGCTCCCGCGTCAGGTTCTTTGCTCAGATCCCGGTGGTGAACGATGACCTGCCCGGTCGAATCATCTCCGGCCGCGTTCTGATTAAGCCCAACATCAAGGAGGTCAGAGGTTCCAGTGTGGTGTTTGATGACGGTAGCGTCGTTGACGAGGTAAATGCTCTCTGGCTCCTGACCCCTCTCACTCCTCACCGACCCCAGTCCCCCTCTCTCTCCTCTCCACCTCTAATCACCTGCCCTGTTCCATCAACAGGTGGACGTTGTGGTGTTTGCTACTGGATACAACTACAACTACCCCTTCCTGCCTTCTGGTCTGTTGGCTAACAGTGGCCAGCCCCTGTGTTTGTACCGACACGTGTTCCCTCTGGGCCTGGCCCAGCCTAGTCTGGCTATAGTGGGCTTCGTCTGTAATCTGGGGGCCATCAACCCTGTGTCTGAGATGCAGGCCCGCTGGGCCACCCGGATCTTTAAAGGTAACAATGTTTTTTTTTTTTTTTTTTTTTTTTTTTTTTTGGGGGAAAGGTCAGCTTCAGTATTTGACAACATGGTTGTCATTGTTCTATATTGTGCATCATTTCCAATCCCACTTTTTTTTTATTTTTTATTTTATTTTTTTTTATTATTATTGCCCCTACAATCCACACCCATCCCAACCCTTACCTACCGTGACCAAATGTTGAGACCAATTACCTATGCCATTTTAATATTATCTCTAGCTTATACAATTTGTGTTATTTACAATATTTACAAATCTTGTGTGTTTTACATATGGTAAAGGTAACAATGTTGGCAAAACATCTTTTGAGTAACCTTACAATGCTGTTTGGGAGATATTAGATTCTTAGGATGCTTGGGAGCTTCCAAACTGGATTTCTGTGAAGGTTTTGGAAATGAGTCTGAAATTGTACAGATAGATCGATGGATATGTTTTTATTTTTGTGTCATGCCAAACATTTGGCCCATCCCACAAGGGATTACAAGACACCATAAACTTATTTAACAGACATTTTCTTCTGGTTGCATACACACATCGTTCAGAGAAAAACATGAACCCATATATTTACACATGCACACACATGCACACACATGTACACACATGTACATACATATACACCCCCCCCCCTACACACATGCAATATACAAACAACAAATCCTCATCTACAGAATATCTCAGTAAAGAGCTGTTTTCCTCTTCTCCCAGGCTTTCTCCAGATAACTGGCTAATTTATGTTTCACGTGTGAACAGCCATCTGACTAAACAAAAAACCACGCTGTTCAAAGTAAAAAGGACAGTAGAAAACAAAATGGAACTCATTTTCTATCTTATTCAAACAACACATGGGACAAATCCGTTTTTCCTCTTCTACATTAACATATCGTCCTGTTTCAACACTCAGAGGTAGAACACCTGATCTCACTTGAGCACATAGAGATCTTTGCCTTTTTGACAAATTATATACAACATAATTCTCTGTGGCATACTCCAGTTTTATTATCACAAAAATATGCAATTTTGGCTTAGCCCATATATCATCAGCCCACAGTTTTTTGTCTTTAGCAAACACAGTTTCTTTAACCAAACAAATATTCAGAGTTTCATTATTAGAAAACAAATCACCAAATCCATAATTGCAAAACAATTCACATATATCTTTAGACCAAGAACCAAAAATGTGTTTATCCCAGAGAAATATTTTCCTTGTCAACCTATTTACATCCATATCTAATAAACGATTCCATCAGTGGGCCATACATATCATCCAACGAGCCTCACATGATTCCCATCCCATGACTCCCACCATCACCAATAAAGGGGCATATTTATGCAGCCCCAAAAAATATCTTATGGCATTATATTGCACTGATTCACAGTTAGATATATTTTGAAGTCCTCTAACCCCCACAATATAATCAAATATAAGGGACACACAAGCTTGGAATAGTTTAGAGTAGGGCTGTAACGATACACCAAACTCACGATTCGGTTCGTATTACGATTTTTGACCCTCGGTTCGATACAAACCTCGATTCTTTTTTTTGGGGGGGGGTGAGAGAAAAAAAAAATTTTTAGTAAATAACATTAAAAAAACCTGTATAAACTGACCAAAGTACAATATTAACTATGCTAATTATTAACAATATACCTAGGTAAAATAAATGAAAAGCCAAAGCTATAACACTTATGTTGTCTTTGTAACAAAATACTGTTGAAAGACAAACGGAACTAAACTCCATTGTGGAGATGATTCGGGCATGTCGAAAATCCTTCTTCAATAAAGTTCTCTTACATTTACAAAGTAAATTAAATAACTTCTGTTTCACACTCGTGACCAGCAGTTCAAAGTAATTAGAAGAAACTCCACCAAGCCTTCCTGTTCAGTCGGTAGAAAAAAAAATTCAAAAGTAATTCATGGCTCCACACTGTATGCGCTGCGCTAATGAAACAGAATGAGAACGTAAAGATTAACTGCTCAATGGGTCGTTATTTTCATTGATTTGATGTACTGAGAGATGCGCGATTTAATACTGATCACAAGAAATATGTTTCAGTAAACAAAGCTGCAAGGACACAAATAAAATATCATAAACAATACTCACAACAGACTAAGCTTATAAGGTTGTGCCGTCTTCGGTATTGCTATATACACTGACAGCCAGCTAAACTCTCTCCTAACATCAAGACTCTGAAGACAGTCTTTTCCACGTCCACAGGTTTAATGACGTTACAAGGAAAATGTGAAACTGTAACAAACAAAGACAGACTAATCAATTCAATTCTAACTTTTAACATACAATATAGTCTACAGAATGCTCAGAATCTAAATTAATCAATTCATATATTTCCTATCTACCATTAGACAATACAATTCCTTACTATTAAACTGATAGTGATTGTGGTAGTGATTTTGCTGTACAAAGATATTTTTACATGTAAACAACCTAACGGTCATTCATACAAGTGTAGACTGTCCTAGGACTGTAACGTTAGACATAGTGCTAACGATAGTGATTATTGACATTTCTAGTATAAACTTAACACAAAATAACACTGACAAACTAATGATCTATTAACCATGTAACTATTAAAACAGTGAATGACTACATACCAACGATGCGACTATAGGCATAAATGTAGACAAATGTAGCTGTAGTTGGCTTGCTACAGGACAAACATAAATCACTGAACCGTTAGTTTGTAGCGTTCGTTTACTTCATAACTACAGCTCACGCGACATAGCGGTTACCAGCTGAGAGTCTTAAAGTTACAGCAACGTATGAACTCATTAAAACTTGAGGCAAATTAACATCGTACTTTTAACAGCTTATTTATAACAAAACAAAGGTAACTAACGAATAAATTAGCTGCGTTGCTGTGAGGTAAACGCATGGAGCTGCCACAATCACCTGCTATTATATATAATCTGCCAGCAGTTGCTAACTAAATGTTTCTCAGAGAAAGCGTTTATGGCTCCTTTCGACAAAATACAATTGAACAAAAATAGCATGAATGTCGAATTTCTTTGAGACATTTTTAGACCTTAATTTCTGGAAAAACAAAAATAAGATTAAGTCATTTTTAATGATCTGCGTTATTCAACTACCTCAACTTTTGCATGTAGGCGTCACATGATTGGAAATGTAGTCAGATGACACGTAATTGGAGGATGCTTACAGGTAAAATTAAATAATTTATCCTCAACTAGTTTTGGGGTGTAGGTCTACGTAATTTATAATGTTCACTTGAAATAATACTAATACTAATTTAAAGATATGTTTGCATTAGATCTGGACAGGAAGGATAACTCTGAGAGTTCGAAGGGGTGTGTCGCGATTCTGCCTTCTCAGACCCCGACACAGGTTCGTGGATCTAAGTGTCGCGATTTCGGTTTCATAACACATTGTTACAGCCCTAGTTTAGAGTATGTTTCAAAACTTATGTCCTGCAGATTCTTGCTTTTTCCAATAATTCCTCCCAAAGCTCTACATGCCGAATCAGCAAGAACCTTAACACCTTTTCTGAAATTCATATGTTCATCAAAAAAAACTAGGTATTTATGAATCTACAAAGTTCAGCTTGTGTGACCCAATTTTAAACTCGTAGATACTGCGAGTATTTAACGGTTTTCTAAAGTTAATTATTTCTGTTTTCTTTCTGTTGGTAAAAATTCTCCAGTTATTACACCAATCATCTATATAGGAAAGCATCTGCTGCATATTATCTTCGGATGGTGACAGTAATACTATGTCATCCGCATACAGAAGAATACTTATCATTTCATTCCCACATATTATTCCACAGTTCAGTGCTTTAATTTCCTTTGCCAAATCATTTTTATAAATTGCAAATAAGGTGGGGGACAGAGCATCACCCTGTTTAACCCCCAAATGATGTTGGGAACCAGTTTGTGTGGAGTTCATTAAGTCTAACACATGCTATGGGCTGGTGATAAACAGACTTCAGAGCCCAATAAAAATCTCAATTTACCCCATATTCTAGAAGTTTAAATGCTAACTTCTAGATCCCTATTAATCATATCAAAAGCTTTCTGAAAATCATGCATATGCTGGCTTATTTCCATTTAATCTTTTAGTTAAAACTGTAGATAATACAAAAATGTGGTCAAGACATGAGCTTGACTTACGGAACCCATTTTGTTCTTCCACAAGGAGCCTTTCCTTCTCTAGGTACGACATGAGCTCTTCCTTCTCTAAGTACGACATTAAGTATTGCAGAATACAGCAATACAATTTAAATTGTCAGTTAGTTTTGTGCAGTGGCTTTCAATACATTTCTGGGTGAACCCCAGTTACTCCATGTATTTTAAGAATTGTTGAGCTAGCACTACTGATTAAACTTGTTTAAAAATGATCAAGCTCTTGATCAATGAATCCGGTGAGCTAGTTCAGGGCTACAGGTAAACTGTGAACAGTCTGGGGGTTCTCCTAGGAACAGTTTGAAACCGACTGATCTGAGTTCCTGGAGGGCTGAAAAACTTTTCATTTTCATGAAGGGACTGGTATAGACCTGGAACTACAGGTGATGCAATTAACTAGTAGGTAATAAATCAGAAGTGAACCAGCCCTCAATACCAGAGTTAAATAGCCATGGTGTACTAATTGAGTCAAGAGATTGAAGCTCAACAGCAGGGGGGCTTAATTCTGCCCCTGGAAAACTTCTGGAAAGCTGGTGTCCTGTAGGTTCTCTCCAACCCCAGCTGTGACTAACCTGATTAAGCTTTTCATCCAACTACAGTAGAATCAGGTCTAATTAGTAGAATCATGTGTGCTAAAGTAGAGTTGGTATGAAAACCTACAGGAAGGTAGCTCTCCAGGCGCAGGAATGAGCTCTCTATAGGAATTTCTATAGTTTGTGTCAATATTAATGTGCAGTAACTCTTTCATCCACCAGGATTACTGACATTACCACCTGAGAAAGCCATGCTGCAGGATGTTAAAAAAGACACAAGCACATTGCAAAACAGGTGGGACAACAACCATGAATACATAACGACTTTGCTTCTACTGTAGGTAACAAAGATTTAGAAATTAATCATACACACTTTATAACCACTGTATTTCCCTCCTTGTCCTCTCCAGGTATGCCTGTTTGGAGCGTCGCCCTATGCAGGTCGATCATATCCCCTACCTGGACTCCATGGCTCAGGAGATAGGGGTTCGTCCCAACATCCTGTGGCTTCTGCTGAGGGATCCTGCTTTGGGGCTCCGTGTGCTTCTGGGTCCCTGCACCCCATACCAGTACCGACTGAGAGGGCCGGGGAAGTGGGCCGGGGCCCGACAGGCCATCCTGACCCAGTGGGAGCGTGTGGCCCAGCCCTTCAAAACCCGGATAGCTTCACAACCAGAAAGAACAATAGGGGTCTCTTTTTGTCTGAAAATGGTGCTGACACTGTCTGGCGTTGCTGTCCTACTAACCTTCTATACCAGACACAGTCCCTCATCAGTCCCCTTGTACCCTGCAGACATCCTTGCTAAGATCAGCACTTTACCTGAGAAAATGTGGAACTGAACAATATAGGCCTACTGAAACCACTGATCTCTCGTTAAATTATTCGTGCTGATCTCAAATGCATCCAGAATTTACCGCTCTAAAAGTAGATGTTTGGTCAGTGTAAACTTCTAGACACACCAAGACATGTTCATCTTCTACAGAATTAAGGTCTAGTAATAGACTGGTAGAATTAAAGTCTAGTAATACTGGTAGAATTAAGGTCTTGTAATAGACTGGTCGAATTAAGGTCTAGTAATAAACTGGACTAAAGGGTGATTTAATGATAGGGTGAATGGTATTTCTCTACATGAACATAGGCAGGCAACTTCACCACTGAAATTTATTGGAGAATTCCTCAGAAAGACAGGATGAGGCAATGTCCCATTCTCAAGTATTTACCACGCACAGCTTTTGCCCCCTAGCAGTGAAGCTATAGAGTCGTTCAGCTGAAACTGCCCACAATCCATCAAGTGATGTTCAATGTTGAAGACATCAGATTCTGTAAATCAGCTTCATGCTGAATCAAAACAGCATCAGATACATATAGGATTAACCTTCACAGCTCTTAACTTAATTTTAATGTGTTAACAAACTACACTGCTCAAAACAATTAAGCAAACACACAATCATCACAGTATAACACCAAGTCAATGAAATATCAGGGATATCCATCTGACCAGTTAGGAATCATAGGCAATTGTGAATCAAAGTTCACCAAAGTTTCATTGGTGCAAATGAAAGTGACAACAGGTGCACTGGAGAGACAACTCCTAAAAAGGGAATGGTTTTGTGGGTGTTAGCCACAGACAATTGCTCTCTCCTTATCCTTCCTGACTGATTCTTCAGTTTTGCATTTTGCTAGTGTCTTTGTCACACGTTAAGCAGGTAGTCCAGCTCTTCCAGGATGGAACATCCATGGCACGTGCTGTCACAAAATGTTTTGCTGTGTCTCCCAGTACAGTCTCAAGAGCATGGAGGAGATACCATGAGATGGGCCATTACACAATGAGACCAGGACAGGACCGTAGAAGGGCATCAACCCAGCAGCAGAACCGGTATCTGCTCCTTTGTATGAGGAACAGGAGGAGCACTGCCAAAGCCCTACAAAATGACCTTCAATGGGCTACTGGTGTGCGTGTTTCTGACCAAACCAGACTCCATGTGGGTGGAATGAGGGCTTGATGTCCTCTTTTGGCACCTGTGCTCACAGCCCAGCACCATTCAGCTCAATTGTCATTTGCCAGGGAACAACAGAATTGGCTGGTCTGCCATTGGCACCTTGTTATCTTTACAGATGAAAACAGGTTCACACTGCGCACATGTGACACGTGAGTCTAGAGACGCCGTGGTGAACACTATGCTGCCTGCAACATCATCCAGCTTGACCAGTAAGGCAGTGGGTCTGTAATGGTCTGATGAGGCATATCCATGGAGGGTCACACATACCTCCATGTGCTAGCCATCTGTACCCTGACTGCTGTTAGGTACCAGGATGTAACCTCAGACCCATCGTCAGACCTTATGCTGGTGCAGTGGACCCAGGAAATCATCTGCCATCTCATCAAGAGCATGCCCAGACTTTGTCGGGAGTGCATACAGGCACGTGGGGGCTGCGTTACATTATGATTGGTTTCAATTGTTTACTTAGATTTTCGGTGTGCGTTTGAATCCAGCCTTCAATCGGTGGGGGATTTTGGTTTCCATTGACTGTTATGTCAATTTAGACAACGTACAGTAAAGATGTTGATCTTTAATAAGTTTTGTTCATTGAGACACAATGAGTGATTTGAGTGTTTCCTTAATTTTTTTTGAGCAGTGTATTAAGATCTCAATCTATTTTTAAGTGTAATATTCTAAGAGCCAAGTTTGTGGGCAAAATAACTATTAAAGACACACGATTAATGCCAGCCCTAAAGGCATTGAATTATTGTTGTTGTCAAATTATTTTTCCATCTTTTATCCACCCGATTCTTGCAACATATCCTATCATTGAAACATTGAGACTGGCTTAAGTCTAAACCCTGAATATTTCTACAATCACTATGGTAATTGTAATTGACCCCTTACTCATCTAGTGTACCCTGGGTAGTTTTCTACCAATTTGCATGGCCCCTTGCAAAGCCCTTTGCCATATACAGCGGGTGAAATAAGTATTGAACACCTCACAATTTTTCTCAGTGAATATATTTCCAAAGGTGCTATTGACATGAAGTTTTCACCAGATGTTGGTAACAACCCAAGTAGTCCATACATACAAAGAAACCAAAACGAATAAGTTCAGAAATTAAGTTGTGTAATAATGTGAAATGACACAGAGAAAAAGTATTGAACACACTGACTGATATTCATTTAATACTTTGTACAAAAGCCTTTGTTGGTGATGACAGCTTCAAGATGCCTCCTGTATGGAGAAACTAGTCGCATCCATTGCTCTGGTGTGATTTTGGCCCATTCTTCCACACAAACAGTCTTCCGTGGGCAGGCTTAGAAATGCACCTATAACCATCATTATATTTTGCAACAACTAGGTTGCGAAGGTCTGAGACAGCTCTTTGCTTTTACCCATCATCAGATGTCTTGTGTGATACTTTGGCAATGAGAACTTTTTCTTGGCCATCAGTTGATATTAATTACTTAACCAGCTGATATTAATTTGCACTGACAGGGGGCTGGATTGCTTTTTAATCACTGATGGTCTTGTGTGTTGGGCCAGTAAACAAACTGGTTTTAATTCCCAAGCCATTGAGGTGAAACCGCTGTCATACTGTCTTTGAGCAAGAGTTAATTCTAATTGCACCCAAGTTTTGCTGAAAATTAGAACGTGTTTATAGCATACTTACCTGGAAAAATTATTGTATGATTGTTAGCTATAGCTACTAATTTTAGTTTAACTACATTGTTTAAAGTACCTTTTTGACAGTTTCACTCATCAGGCAGCTCTCTCACACAGTCTGCTATGTCAATAGGTTAAATGTCTCTGTTCCCACTATAATAATAATGTTTTTCATAAAAAATTAATTTTATCTCTGAAAACACAAAACTGGGGAAGCCCAATTGCTTTTCTTATACATATTTTTAATATGATAAATATCAGTTGCATGGTTCAAAGATGAATTTTTTCTTGAATGCAAATTCACAGGCCTCTGGATATACAGTATGATAAGGTATATCATTGCTATAGAGATGGTATGTGTTAAGAAGCATTTTAAGTGACATTATAGATTTTCATCATTTTTCCCCTTTAAATTTCAGGCATTACAATTGTTAAACAAATTTGGCATTGCAACAAAAACATCTGAATTCCAGGCACAGTAAGTATTTTGAAATACATTTCTTACACAAAATATTTGGAAGCAATTAGGGTTAACACTCTTGCTCAAACCATTACTTGTTAGCAATCTAGGAGTGTAGAAAAAATTTAAATTTCTCATTAAGTTAACGGAATCATGGATTAAAATCTATTTTTCAAGGTGAATAACAACGTAATATGAATTTTTAAATTAGAACTACTCTCTACATTCTGTTGGTTGCAACCAACCAATGGGATAGGGGTGGTTGAAACTCAACTATTGAAACACTATTGTAAAAAATGCATTAATACATTAATACCTTGCAATAAGATAGGCCTGAGAGGAGTTGGATAGCAATATTTTTCAAAGAATAAAAGTGTTTTGTATGATTACCATATACTCTGTTCAATTGATAAACTCAAATTACTTGTCTATTAAAGTAATTTATTAAACATTTACTGACATCTTCATTTTATTAGCTTCATTTTGTTTTAGCATTGAGGGCACCTGCAATTACTATGTAACTGGGTGAGTGGAATTCTTTCGGATGACCTAGTCAACTTGGTGGGGCTTTGAACTTAATTTGAGTTAATTGTCTTCCTGTTAACCAGTTTGGAGTCAAATCAATGGGTTTTGTTGCAGTAACATGAGTGATTTCTAAACAATCAACAAGTGTCCTCAAAATCTGTGGTGGAGATATACACTCACCTAAAGGATTATTAGGAACACCATACTAATACTGTGTTTGACCCCCTTTCGCCTTCAGAACTGCCTTAATTCTACGTGGCATTGATTCAACAAGGTGCTGAAAGTATTCTTTAGAAATGTTGGCCCATATTGATAGAATAGCATCTTGCAGTTGATGGAGATTTATGGGATGCACATCCAGGGCACGAATCTCCGGTTCCACCACATCCCAATGATGCTCTATTGGGTTGAGATCTGGTGACTGTGGGGGCCATTTTAGTACAGTGAACTCATTGTCATGTTCAAGAAACCAATTTGAAATGATTCGAGCTTTGTGACATGGTGCATTATCCTGCTGGAAGTAGCCGTCAGAGGATGGGTACATGGTGGTCATAAAGGGATGACATGGTCAGAAACAATGCTCAGGTAGGCCGTGGCATTTAAACAATGCCCAATTGGCACTAAGGGGCCTAAAGTGTGCCAAGAAAACATCCCCCAAACCATTACACCACCACCACCAGCCTGCACAGTGGTAACAAGGTATGATGGATCATGTTCTCAATCTGTTTACGCCAAATTTTGACTTTACCCTCTGAATGTCTCAACAGAAATCGAGACTCATCAGACCAGGCAACATTTTTCCAGTCTTCAACTGTCCAATTTTGGTGTGCTCTTGCAAATTATAGCCTCTTATTCCTATTTGTAGTGGAGATGAGTGGTACCCGGTGGGGGCTTCTGCTGTTGTAGCCCATCCGCCTCAAGGTTGTGCGTGTTGTAGCTTCACAAATGCTTTGCTGCATACCTCGGTTGTAATGAGTGGTTATTTCAGTCAAAGTTGCCCTTCTATCAGCTTGAAGCAGTCGGCCCATTCTCCTCTGACCTCTAGCATCAACAAGACATTGTCGACCACAGGACTGCTGCATACTGGATGTTTTTCCCTTTTCACACCATTCTTTGTAAACCCTAGAAATGGCTGTGCGTGAAAATCCCAGTAACTGAGCAGATTGTGAAATACTCAGACCGGCCCGTCTGGCACCAACAACCATGCCACCCTCAAAATTGCTTAAATCACCTTTCTTTCCCATTCTGACATTCAGTTTGGAGTTCAGGAGATTGTCTTGACCAGGACCACACCCCTAAATGCATTGAAGCAACTGCCATGTGATTGGTTGAGTAGATAATTGCATTAAGGAGAAATTGAACGGGTGTTCCTAATAATCCTTTAGGTGAGTGTAGATGAGTGATGGCAATATTACTGTCAAGATTGCAATAAAATGTATATACTGATGTAATGCCCACAATTCAGTAATTTTAAAACTTGAGTGTTGATAAATATGTCTTTTACTATAATTTCTATGTATCGTACTTTCATGAAGTCCCTCAAAATGCTCCCGAACATGCTGAGAATCTAGTCACCACTGGTCGATCAGTACCGGAAATAAGGGGTGTTAGTTAATCAGCCATGGTATGATCTCTAAACCATCTGAATATTGAAGCCATCAACACATTTTCTGAATGCTGTTTTACCTACATGTTTTCTGGTCCAAACAGTTACTGGGAACGATCTGACCAAACCCATCCATTTCCAGTGTTGGGCAAGCTACTTGTAAAATGTAGTGAGCTAAGCTACTAGTTACTCTACACAAAATGAAGCTTCACTACACTGAAGCTACCCCAAGGAAAATGTAGCAAGCTAAGCTACAAAAAAATTGCAAAAGTAGCTTACTACATCCAAGCTATTTTATTTAGATAGCATTGACTTGAAATAAAGTCGGTTTAATCTTT
>JACXGM010024899.1:0-15457 GCA_016801145.1 Umbra pygmaea | reverse complement strand
TTTGGGCCCTTGTAATCAGTATTGGTTTTACCCCCAGTCCGACGCCCCTGCCTATATGTGTGGAGGCCTAGGGAAACCATTCACATTTAAAAATAAATTACAAAAACTCTCATAAAAACGTGCATCATTACCAATGGTTAACAAAACATATTTTAAAAAACTAAAAAGAGAAGGTAAAATCTTTCAATACAGGATTTCTAGCTGATCCTATAACTAGGTAGCCAAATGTTTTTGTTTACCCAAGCATTAAAATGACACATCACACCATACACATGAACCAAACGCACACACCTTCAAGTGGATGGTGGCTGGTGAAATTGAAACATGTAGCAAGTTACAGTAGGTAGCTTGTCTTAATACTAAAAACCTAATTCACTTCAGTAACAAATGTATAGCAAATAACTTTAAAGTTAGGTTAGGTTAGTATTTCAGCAGGTTTGGTACAGTTGTGTGCTAGCTTACATGATTTATCCCCTACATTGGCATTGCTCTCCATATCTATCCAATGTGGAGTTAGCAGTCACTGTCAATTGATTAGTAATAGACCACTCATGTAGTAAGCAACATTGACCATATTAATGACAACTAAACTGTCAACAAGCTGCGACTTTGCTATCTAGTAAAGGCGGTTATTGTTGTTTGACTGAATTTTAAGTTCAAGAGTGCAAAGAATGTGAATATGTGAGAAGAGGGCTTGCTATTCACAGATACAAGTTACAGAATATACATTGCTTCTTAAAATATAATCATATCTTTGATTTCTTGCCAGAAATCAATTTCTTGTCATAATCACATTGATCAACACTTCGCAGCATGGGCAGAACCCTCTTTAATAAATGGAACTGTACTTTACTGTAGCATATATGGAAAGGATATCATTTTATTCATAATCACTTTGTGAATGTAAATATCAGTTTAACCACTAGGCTACATTAATAACTTCTTAGCAAGTTATTTTTTAATTTAACATGGCCTGACTTCTATGATCAGTTGTTTGGGTCTGCTGTAGCACTCAAAAGAGCAATCGACATACAGTAAGCTTTTGATTTAACATGGCTTGAAAATATTGCTAGCTAACATGTCCAGAAGCCATGTTTTTGTACAATACAATTAAGTTTAGGGTGTAAACTATACAAAATATAAAAAATCTAAATTTTGACAGAAAACTCATTTTCAATCGGTTTTGGCTCATAGCCAACAACGAGTGGCTGGGAGTCAACGACATCCAACAGGTTCTTGCAGACTGCCACATTTAACTACAACAGCAAAATATAATTCCTTAAATTCAGTTGTGGCTTTTGGTTTTGAAGTGCCACCTCAATATTTTCAGTGGCCCTATCTGACCACCCCTATGAAAAAATTCTGGGAGTGCCACTGTGGCTGGGATCTAGTATCTTATTTGATAGGTATGGCTATGTTCAGGGTTGGGAGGTTACTTTTGAAATGTATTCCGTTACAGTTACTATTTACCCCAATTGTTATTTGTAATGTGATTATTGTACCAGTAATCAGATTACTTGTAATCTGTTTTCCCCCAACCCTGGCTATGATAGACTTACAAATACATGCACTTTTAAATTGGATATGTAATCTTTGAGAAAATACTTGAAGAGTAAATCATCAATATTGTTGTGTTCATTTCATATTTTTAACGGTTTTTAATAAACAGAAACAAGTAATACAAAATACCAAGAATGTCTGTGTGTTGTAATATCCCAGGCCATTCTATGGAATATACATTTAAATAATTGTAAATATAGTCACGTACAGACTTGATATCAATAAATGTTGAAATAATCGACGTTTCTCTCCAAGTCACCAAGAGAAAGTTAATATGTTGTCTTCCACTGATTGGGTAGGTGTGCATGCATGAATTCGTCGTGCATTACTAACTTGCATGTTGATTGGCTTTTCAAATCTGTCAGTCATTCTTGCCCACACCCTCTCATAATGCAGCATGGGGGAAAGAATGTAACAAAATGAAGGAATTTTAGCTAAGCGGAGTGTCTTTATCGCAAAACAGTCGTCGTTTTTGGATGATTGGACGAAAGGTGAGTGCTAGTAAAAACGTTCACATAACTGACGAAGACTAATAGTGTCTCAGGCTGTGTTGGCAAAGAAAATACACAAATTCTGATGTATCGAAGGAGGGTTAGGAAATAGCCACATTGCAGTATCGAGACGCCACATTAGCAAATATAATAGCTAACCAGAAAGCTAGCAGTAAACAGTTACCTAGCTAGGTGGCTTGGACCATCGTGATGTAAGCATAGAGTGGCAGTTTTCAGTTGATACATACACAAACTTAACAGAAATCGTTAACTATTGACATTCACACTCAAACAGTTATTTATTTCTCCGATATATTTACACCAAGTACCAGAGTAGTTTACGTTAGCGTTAAGTAGCCGGCTAGCAGAGTAGGTTAAGTTAGCATTAGCTAACTAGCATACTAGCTTACCTTAGCATTAGCTAGCTAGTTACGGGTTTCTAACCTAGTCTCTCGTGACCCCACTGTACAGTACAGTACACCGCGTGGAGACATTTCGACCAGACATGTTTCAATAAGCGACAGCTTAATTGACTAGCCAACCAGTTATTTAACTACATTATTGTACACTTGTTTTGGTTGAGCGGTATTGCTAAATAATAACAATATACTCTGTGTAGATGAGAAGCTAGGTGCAATGTTGGACCACTACATGTTCTTGTACCTACCTACGTTAACGAGTTCAATCAAAGTCTTGTCACGTGCGAATTAAATATTTGAAGAAGTTTAATTCACGTGTCAAATTAACAAGTGTGTCTTTAACAGTGAAATGCTTACTTATGAGCCCTTCCTATTGGTGCAATCTATACAGTAATTATGACAAGACACTTAAAATTTAATGAACGTGTATACAGGGATAAAAATACAATATATACACGACAGGTTAAAACTTTTACAACAACAAGGAATGTACGTGTTTTGATATATTTATACCTTCATTACCCAATGTGGCATTACATTTATCAGAATTTAGAGTCAAAACATGATTAATGGGCTGTTCACTTTTAAGATCGCGGCATAAAATGGGATGGATAAATCTATGGATGGACGTGCAATTATTTGAGTTGCTGTGTTGTTACCATAGTATATATCACTGGATATAACCATGTGTTACGTCACCCATTGGTTTGTGAAGTTCTGATTTGGGTAATCGAATTTGCCCTTACGGCTGCAGACATCTTGGTTGCGGATTTGACGAGAGGGAGGAGTAATCAGGCTAGCTAAGTGGTATTAATTGCAATGCTAACAAAAAACAGTGTTAAAACAAAATGTAAAACAAAATGTAATGTTACGTACTGGAAAAAGTGAAATTAAAATGACCAACTCCTTTGAGTGACTTTTCATACAACCGAACGCCCCTTTGCTTTTATCAACGGTTTTATAATTCAAAAAACTACATCATGATAAATTGCAGAAGGCTTAAATCTAGCAGTTGAGAGTAGGGATGGGCACCGAACATTGATACTTTTATGGCACCGACCGAAATACTTCGATACGATCGAGTATCGAAAAAGTATTTATCTTTCAGTGCCAATTTTCGGTTCCAAAAGCATCTGTTAGCCAATAATCATTTAGCATACTTGCGTGTAATGACAAAGTCACCGGCAATTGGCTGTCTAGCGCAACTTAAAACATGTCATGTGAAAGAGACACCACCACCACACAGAGGATTTCTAAAGATACTTGCAGTCGTATACTGTTTATAACGTTACTATTTGACCAGGCAGCATCTTTGTTTTTCCGACGTAACAGTAAGGTTACAAATATTGGAAATACTTGACAGAGAAGTGTAATTTCACTACTTAAACCGAACACATATGTTTACTACTGCTGTTGTTGCGCTAATTTCGATCGACAATCGAAACTCAATTATTTTCCCCGTAACGTTGACTACTCTATGTATGTTAGCTTGTGCTGCTAGTCGGTTGCTCTAGTTAGCTCTGTCTATTTCTCCATTCACATTAGCCTCTGTGCGTGTCCACCCTGATGTTAGGAATAGGAAGACCATACCAGAAAGTGTTAATCCCTTCACGTTGGCAGCAAGAGGGAACATTTCCTAGGAAAGATAAGATCAGTGCCACAGAGCAGTCACAGGGGTTATAAATTACGCCGGAAGCTTCGTTTGTCTGTTGCGTATAATACTATGCTGGAGCCATCGTCTTTTGTGTTTCTCTGTTAAGTAGCTACTCAATTTCTATTACTCCAGCCTAGTTTTTTAAACGCTGCGGTTCAAACTCAGTTATTAGGACATATCAACACAACACTCTTTTTTCATTGTATTGGATGTCGTTTTCAGCCTCGTAATCTGAACAAACAAACAAACAGCAAGCCGCTGAAAGAACCCAGCACTACTTGAGCTGAAAACAACCAGATCATCCGCATACGTCTCCAATCATACACCCAGTGTTACAAAAACATTCAACTGTGAAATGTTGTTGTATGTGGCCCTACACTAAAGTCAAGTGACAACGCTATAAAAGACTGTTGCGGTCCTTTCGTCACTCCCTTATCCCTCCTACCAGTTCCTATGGCCACTTGACCAGTGCGAATGCAAATAGCAAAACCAGTTTTGGGGGAGAGTAGTCAATAGAACTGTTTAGAAGTGGAATGTTCTTATAACTACATTCCTCTAACTACTTGGTCGGAAAGTGGCTAGTTGAGAGAGACCATATACTAGGAGTGGAACGGTACATGTATTTGTATTGAACCAAAACGGTATGGGCGTCACGGTTTGGTGCGTAAATTTACATGGAGAATACACAGTATAAATATAAATTAAACTTGCGTGCAAATTAATTAATGTAATGCGGAACTACCGTTAGATACGTAGGTTGTTTATGGACACCTAATCTGTAGCCCAGCCTTAGCTCTGAAGCTAAGTAGCCAAGCTCCACATATGCATTTATTTGTCAGATCGGCGGTCCGGTGAGTGAGCCAGAGATAGCAGCACTAAGGATGAGTATGGCGAGTGGTGGCGACCCACAAGAGTTATGCCTCGTCCCATTGTGAGGCCACCTAGGCTATACTAGGTGGTTCTAGGTAGGCTTTAAACCAGGCGTGGGGGGTTGGTATTTCTCCACTGCCTTCAGTGGAAAGTGGGTTCTGATGTCTTTCGCAGGAAATACATTCCTATGATGTTTTTTATGATTTAAGACGGCGTCAGAAGATGACGCGCATCCAGAGCAACCTGTCCTGCCGACCGCGAAGCACTGTAGTAAAACAAATGCGTAGAGCCAGAAGGGTGCATTTACAAAATGCAAGACGTAGTTGATTTCCAGTCGCTTACTTTTTTTTTTTTTGGTTTGTGTTTACTTTTTAAACTTCTCGTGAAGTCCAGGCAAAAAGTATTAATAGGAATCGCAGAGAGACTGATCCTGCAGTGCCGGTTGCACAGGCAACGCATGCAAAGACGTTCCGCTAATTATTACTTTCCGTAATAACTACCTACACCGTTTGTACTTTAAATATGGTGCCAGTTGAATCCACACACCAGAACACTGGTGTGACGACATGTCTACGTTTTCACCTAGACCAATCAGCAATTTTGCCAAACTGGAACCAGCGATAAGACCACCCAATGGTGCTGCCGGCACGAGCTTCCAAACGAGGCTGCCAGCCTGCAGATCGGCGGTCCGGTGACTTGCGAAAAGTTAGAGTTCCAGAATTCAGAAGGGTAATGGAGACACATCTATAACCAGGCGGAACGGTGAATTTCAGGGTTCTACATGGTAATGGAGACTAGGCATTTGAGGACCCGCTGACGTCTAAGATCAAATGTTTGGGAAAACTTTGGTTTCTCACCCATTTCTCACTATATTTCTTTACATTTTGGAAATCTCAAATATTTTACACTTCCAGAAATTGTTGGTGTTTTTGTGCAGGATGATGTTCTACATTGTCACTTTCACTTCCTAATTCCTGTCTGTAATGTGTTTAGTAAAAAACGATTGTCTAAAAAACATGACAGATTTTGAGGCGCCATGTCTCTGGCTCTCTTTAACCCACAGGGATGATCCACCACTCATTCTCAATGATGCCAAGATGTAGTTGCTAGCATGTACGGTTAGTGAGATAAGTGCGCTTGACTCCTTTTACTCCCTCTTAATCGAGGTTGTGGTGTTGAAGTTTCCAACGCTATTGCAACAGGGTGACTTTTTAAGCTTTTTTTAAATGTCTTTAAATGCTTTTTAAGCCCAATACCGCAGTAAATGCACAATAAAGTTATATCTGTAATTGGTCAGAAATTCAATTATAATGCACACTGGCAGAGGAACTCAAAGGATCTCAACCCAAGGAACACAAAGGGCTTTACACAGTGAGGGGGGAAAGCCCACCTCATCCACCACCAATGTGTAGCACCCACTTGGTTGATGCACGGCAGGCATTTTGCGCCAGAATGCTCACCACACATCAGCTATCAGGTGGAGATGTGAGTAGGTATATATGCCAATTAGGAAGGAGGGGGATCATTAGGTGGCCATGATTGAAGTGAGAGGCCTGGTTGGGAATTTGGCCATGACACTAGCCCTAAAATGACCCAGCAGCAAACAAATACAAATGTAATTCTCAACATGAAAAAAAACATCATTGTTTTCAATATGCATAGTTGACACTTGCAGTCGTAACGTTGTGAATTTTACAGCTACACTAAAACCAAGATATTTGCCAGAACCCCAAGATTCTAAGATTTAAGGAGACATAAGACTTGTGTATATTAGCCTTGTTTCTAATCAACATTCAATTTAATTTGAGGGACAAAAACAGCTAGCTGAGTGAACAAGCTAATAGCTATGTTTACTACATTCCTGAGTGTCCAAGCTTTTTGTGGATGTATAACATGTGTGTATATATAACCTAAAAGTTGAATTTGTGAACTGTGATTATAGTCCAGTTTTTTTGGGGGGGGATCTCCCACGGGCGGGATACTGATCCTTAACAGGTTAACAAAGATGCACTCTAATAAAAACCAAACACAATCAAAAACAAATTAAATGGAAACTAAAATCCACACACAACAAATTCTCTTCGAGAGAAGACGAAAACAACAAGCATACAAATGGAAGTTATTGCAGTCGTGAAAATTGAGCTCATCCTTATTTATCATGCGATTTAATTGATTTATTGCATATTGTGACAGGCCTAGACATCAACTCCATAACAAAACAAACAAACAGAAACGGAGAAGGGCTACAACTTCAGGTTTATGATTAGTCTTAGTTCATTTACATGTTATTGATAGTCAATCTATAGATGCATTACAGACTTGAAATAGTGTTACCACATTTTCTACCATAATAAAAAAAGATGTCACAATCATTATCAGCTGAACAAAAATATAGTATTTACCGGGAGACTACAATGACTTCAATGTTGTTGTCTCCCTGAGCAAGGCACTTTACTCCAGGGGGATGTACCTGTATTCACTGTAAGTCGCTCTGGATAAGAGCGTCTGCTGAATTACTAAAATGTGAATTTATCCCAATGCATTAGACTTGTACAT
This sequence comes from Umbra pygmaea, assembly GCA_016801145.1. Lineage (NCBI taxonomy): Eukaryota > Metazoa > Chordata > Actinopteri > Esociformes > Umbridae > Umbra > Umbra pygmaea. Next base: position 7,907 of record JACXGM010024899.1, on the reverse strand, counting down.
TTAAAGTGATTTCAGAGGTAAGGTTAATTTGTCTATCAAGCGTGCGTTTGAAAATCTCACTGTACGCAATTGGATAACACAACGACCTATCACCAGTGGGTTTTCACTAACCCTATGGCAGAGCTAACTGGTAGATAACTATTGCCGTATCAGGTAAAAGAGCAAAAACTTCCTTTTATAAAAAAGGAACGATTCGAGCGCCGTCTTCTGTTCCTTTTTTAGACAAAAAGCCTAGTCTAACTCCTTCATTGTAGTGGCCAAAGTCGTTTTAAACAACTGGTGTTAATCCATAGCGATCTTACAATGTTTACTAATGACTTTGAGGTCGCAGAGCTGTCGTCGTCATCTGTTTAACACGCCTCTGGCACGCCTATATCAGATACACTGATGTGATTGGTGCAGCTCGGCTACAAGGGCATAGTTAATGAGCAGAATTACTCAGTGCCAGAGTAACTTGCTGAGCAAATTCAAATTGTGCTCTCGCGAGAACTTTGGATTTCCAGGGTACATGGTCATATCTTGTTATGAACACTTAAGCCTGTCAAATAACTAAACTGAAATCCAACGATTATAGAAGTAATCTCATTTGAAAGTTTTCTTCTTCATTGGCTCCTATGGCAAGGAAAAGGCTTAACGTGATTTAATGTACCTAAACAACGATCAATATTAACCACATTTCTCTCTCATATTGCTTATCATAACCACTGAAAATTATAAAAACAACTAACCCAAATTCAATTTTTTTTTAATTTTGCTGATCCGAAAAATGATCCGATCCGTGACTCTGATTTGAGAAACGATCCAATCCATGAGTTTTTTGATCCGTTGCACCCCTACCCACAATTAGGTAACGATACCCCAAACTCACGATTCAGTTCGTATCACGATTTTTGACCCACGAGTTGATACAAACCTCAATCCTTTTTTGGGGCGGGGTTCAGAATTTTATTTTTATTTTTAGTAAATAACATTTAAAAAACCTGTATAAACTGACCTAAAGAACAATATATCTATGCAACTTGTTAACAATATACATAAGTAAACTAAATGAGCCAAAGCTTTAACACTTACATTGTCTTTGTAACAAAATACTGTTGAAAGACAAACGGAACGAAACTCCATTGTGTAGAAGACTCAGGCATTTTGAAAATCCTTCTTAAATCAAGTTCTCTTACAAAGTAAATTAAATGGCTTCTGTTTCACAATCGCGACCAGCAGTTCAAACAAATTAGAAGAAACTCCACAAAGCCTGGCTGTTCAGTCGGTAGAAAGAATTGTTAAAAAGTAATCGATGGCTCCACACTGTCTGCGCTAATGAAACAGAAAGAGAACGTGGAGATTAACTGCTCAATGAGTGGGGCGTTATTTTTGCTGCTTTGAAGTACTGAGAGATGCACAATTTAATACTGATCACAAGAAATATGTTTCAGTAAACAAATCTGCAAGGACACAAAAAATATCATAAACAACTCACAGACAAATCTTATAAGGTAACTAACGAACAAAGTAGCTGCGTTGCTGTGAGGTAAACTCATGGAGCTGCAGCAATCCCCTGCTATTACTATAATCTGCCATCAGTTGCTAAATAAATGTTGCTCAGAGAAAGCGCTTATGGCTTCATTCGACAAAATTAGAATTGAACAAAAATAGCATGAATGTTGCATTTCTTTGAGACTAGAAAACGAGATCTCAAACATTTTTAGACCTTAAATTCTGGAAAACGAAATTAAGATTATTTAAGTATTTTTAAGGATCTGCGGACACGTTCTTCAACTAGCTCAACTTTTAGTAACCAAAAAAGGTTGGGACCACTGTCCTAGGGTGTTTCAATGGAGGTCTGAGATCTTGTATTAAAAAAATATAATGAAAATCGCAGAATTAAAAAATAAAACAGATTTTATAGGGCCTTGCTTGTAGCACAATCATTAGGTATAACATGTACATTTTCACAAATTGCACAAAATCATGACTTAGATCCCACGAGGTAACAAAATGCATATTGCAATACTATGTAGTCTCCCCATGAAAATTCAAAGCCATACTTGCCTTCTATTTAGGTATGCCTGAAACATGTCATACTTACCTACAAATGTCTAAGGTATGCTAAATACCATGCTGAAATTAAGACTGTTTGTAGTGTGTAGTTTCCCTTTAAGAAAAGCACAATTTGTTAGCCATCTTTCTGGAATATCCCTTTAGCGTCATGGTGCCAGGTAAGAAACACCAAATTAGCAAACAAAAGAGCTGATGATAAGCTTTACTAGATTGAAAAAACCATGCTCCCTACAAAACAGGATTGATGTAGTGTCAAACCGCACCATCACTGTGGTTATAATGTCTTGAATGGCAGGAAAATGTAGACCAGATTCTAAACCAAATAGCAGCGCTTACATGTGCAACCAAGGCAGCGTTTTAGAACACAATAAGCAAATTCTTTAAAAAGAAATATTTATGTACAATCAAGTCTAAGCCAAACCCCTCCTGTTTGTCATATAGTTGTGCAAACAACTGTTTTGTTGCTAAATCACCAACCTGTTTGAGGCCAAGGCTACCTATTACCATAAACCACAGCAGTCAGCTTGGCCATCCATGTGTTTTTATTGTCACACTATCAGCACATGAAGGTTAGTCTGCCCTTGATCCTCCTCACCTACGTCACTACCAGCTCTAATGATGAGGTAAGCCTCCACTCCCCTTTCCTGCCATGTGCATGTGTACCTACACACACACACACACACACACACACAGAATGTACTGTGGTTGGAGAGTCCTTTGTCTTTACAATTTGCTTTCTTTTTAATCACCTCTCATCTGTGTGTGTGTGTGTGTGTGTGTGTGTGTGTGTGTGTGTGTGTGTAGATATGTGTGCATGCATTGTATGGTGTCCCAGCACCATGATACATTGTTTATAACTAGTGCTGCCACTTACGACTAATTTTCAAATGACTAATTTTAGACTAATTTTTCAATTAGTCGACTTAAGTAAACGACTAATAAAAAAAATCAAGTTTGTTATTTTGTTGTATCCATTTTATTATAATTTTTCTTAGCCTACTGAGGTAGAGCCCATTCCTAATATCATGTCTGGGCTTTCACCTTAACCTTCAAATCAGCTTACTTTTGTTAGAAGCTCATTAGGGAAACTGTTAAAAAACATTATGAATATACAATCTAGGCATATGTATCTGCATTTCAATTAGGCTATACCATATTTGTCAGTCTGGACTAGCCTACTACGCTTAGCTCTGCCTAAATAATGAATGGCGCTGAAAGCAGGCAGGCACACATCTATGCTGCACGCATTTAGACTTGCGTGCATGGCAGGGTTTAAAATGGAGATTAGGGATGTCACGAGAACCGACACTACCGAAACCTTCCGGTTCTAAAATGACAAAACACCGATGATGCAGATTTTTTTTAAGTACCGTAGGCACCGTTAGCAACGATGCCAGTGTTGGCAATACTGTAGCTAGCTAGCTTTGTCAGGGGAGGATAACTGAAAATAGCAGGAAAAATCAAAGGCAAACGAAAAGGGCTTCGCCTCCAGTTGCTAGCTAGGCAGTCTGCTTCGTTCGGCGGAGGATAATATAATTTTCTAATTTTTACACTTGTGGGTGCACCGTTCCCGGAGGTACTGCAATACCGAGTTGATGCGTGTAGCAGACGGAGCAAGCCCCGTTTTTCAAATCCCTGTTTGAAAAATCCATTTCATATATAGTTCCCCGGTACGTATTGTAAACTGATAAGAACATATGATTCAAAGCTTTCATTATCCAATAGAATACAGCCGTATGGGACCAATGCCCAACACATTACACAATAATTTGCTCCAGTGTGAAGCTAGCTTCTTTAGGGAGCCAGCGTCTTTAGTGGATTCCTAGCCTTTCGTAGTTTCGCCTTCAAAATAATAGCGCTTTATTCAACGCGATAAACATCGCCTAAGAAATATGGAAACATTTCACATTTTAAAAATATGCCACTAAACTATATTAGAATAGTGTGACATATTTACTAACTTATAATATTTTAATAAGAACATTTAAATTTGCAATCTGTATTGCTTAAATATATAATAAATGCACAGAATCCTGTGTAATGCTGACTACATTAAGGGTGCTGCTGGTAAATGTGGATATCGCATAGATCACAAGTCATTCGCGACTTACTCTAGACTATGTTGACATGCTACTTTTGCTCTACAAAAACCTTGAACTAGCCAAGAAATAGTGCACAGTGTTGTGAAAAAAAACATGTTTATCTTGTTAGCTGAATGGCTGCACAGCTATATCCACCGTTTTGTTTTGCACTGTTGTTGTTTTTACGCAATACCTTTTGAAAAGCTGTCTGGAATGTGTCTGGGGAGTAGCTGCACTGTGAGCATCAATTGTACTTTATTATGTTGTTCTATGCTATATTGCACGTTTTTATAGCTTGTTATTATATTTTTCAAGTGTTTTAATAAATGTTTCAAGTTCAAGTAGTTGGAATCTTAGAAAATCCTTTTTTTACCGTGGTATCAAAATCTGCATCGAGAATCGTGTAATTTTACTGGTATTGGCACCGACTACTGAATTTTTGGTATCATTCGAATTCTATTGTGATGCATGAGGGAAGCACCTCAGCTCGACTGTTTCAAACAGATTATTTATCTATGAACTATTTTTTTAAACATTACCTGCAGATATTGGTTGCATTCATTTAAAATTATTATAACAAATTATTATGGTAAAAAAATATTTAAATGTATTGAAGTGTCCAAAAAAATGTTAATTTTATTGTGATTACCGACAGTAAACAAGAGATGATAAAATACTTTATCAGCTTCAAGACAGGATATCTAGCTTATCCTTTAAAAATCGTTTTCACTCCAATTACAAATGTATAGCCTGAAACTTTAATATATTAGCCTAATTTAGCAAGTTTAGTACAGTTGCTATCTTACATGTTTTATCCTTTACATTGGAGATGTGGAGAGCATCGACAATGTGGAATCGGATGTCAATTGATTCGTACAGTAAATGACTACTTGTGTAGTAATCTATTAATACAGATAAGTGAGCTGTTGGCAACAGTGAGCGAATTAATGACATTTAAACTGTCACAAGCTACTACTCTCTTATCTATTTGTTGTTGCTTGACAAAACTTCAAGTTAAACAGCAGCGCAAAGAAGGGGAAAAAATATGAGGGGGCTACTAAACAGACCCTCTCACTCCCAATTAAAGACTGATAAAAGTTATAGGATATCCATTGCGGTTTAAAATCGAATCCTTCATGACATTAATGCAATGATGTTTATATATTTATATCATAGCCTATTCTCATAAGTTGCCAGCTAAAACTGATAAGCACTTCGCAGCATTGGCTCAACCCTCTTCTAAAAATGGGACTGTATTTTGATGCAGCGTAAATGAAAATAAATCATTTTGTTCATGATCACATTGTGAATGTAGCTACATGTCAGTTTAAAATACAAGGCTTGATTAATAACTTTTAGCAAGTTATTTTTAAGTTTAATACAGGATGACTGCTGATCTGCTGCAGCTCTCGAGCAGGCGACGTAAGAAGCTTTCAAATTGACAAGTCTTAAAAATTTGGCTAGCTAACATGTCCAAATCCACTGAAATTAACTGTTTTTCACAAGTTATCATGGTTATTTTGTACATTACAGTGAAGTCAAGGGTGTAACCTATACAAAACGTAAAATTATCAATTTTGACAGGGAACACACTTTCAATCTTTTTGGCCTATAGCCAACAATGAGTGTATGCGACATTAGACTGGTTCTTTCTTCCAGCCCGACACACAATTGGACTATTTATGCTTCAGACTTGCAGGTTGCGGTTTCTGTTTGCGTCATCACAACATTTTGTCCGTATTGTTTCGGTGATAAATGTATTTCGGCCGAAAACTGAAAATGCACTTTTAGGCAATTTTTGGCAGAAAATTTTTGGTGGCCAAATATTCGGTGCATCCCTAGTTTAAAACATTACTGCCAAAGTCTAAGTAGCCTGTTTAACATCCAAAGACAGTCATTGTATTTTGAGAGTTAATTAACAGTACAGACTATCTTGCCGTTTCATTAAATAGGCCTTAAGTGTCATTGGCAAACTTCCGTTGCGCTACTAGTGTTATAAGCTCCTATTGTGTACAATGGGGTAAAATATACTGTAGGAGATCAATGGCAAAAGTGAATGTAGTGTGCCTCCGTGATGTAATTAAAAAATAAGTGTCCCTATCAGTCATTCCACGACTTTGCATCAGACTAAACAACAAATGTGTAAAAGCTGTTAAATGACAAAATGGTTAAGCTACATTCTACAGGTTCAAAGATGACATTTTTAATACTAAGATCGCAGGAAATAAAGCAGAACAATGAATGGTCCATTTCAGTTATAAATAGTGCTGACTTAGTCGACCAAGAAAATTAGTTAAGAATTAGACAGACTCCATGGTAAGTTTGTAGCTAGCTTGACATGGGATCAATTAAAATTTGAGGCATATAATCACTTGTTAACGTAAATGAACTAAGACTGATCGTACATGTCATAACTTGTAGCCCTTCTCCTTTTTTGTTTTGTTATGGAGTCTGTCTAATTCTTAACTAATTTTCTTGGTCGACTAAGTCAGCACTATTTATAACTGAAATGGACCATTCATTGTTCTGCTTTATTTCCTGCGATCTTAGTATTAAAAATGTCATCTTTGAACCTGTAGAATGTAGCTTAACCATTTTGTCATTTTCAACCCAGTCCCCTAATTCTTCCAGCTAGCTAGCCTATTTGTAAGAAGACTTCCTTAACCATTACAGCCATAAAATAAGAACTGAATTCTACTAATACATTAGCCAAAGGTATTTTGGATCAGTTACACTTATTTAGGTCTACTCAGTCAGATTCATAGAATACACGGACTGGCCGATTTAACTATGGCCGATTGAGTTTTCAAAATAATTATTGATCTGCATTTTTGCTCGCCGATTATGGCCGATACATTTTTTTGGAGAGAAACCAATTCCTCTAGTGTTAAAATTAGATGGCAAATAATGTGGAAACTGCGTGCAGCCAGCCCATCTGTCGTGAGCTACAGTCCACCTGTCTGGAGGATATTGTGATTGCAGAGAATCCATGGTAAGTTTGTAGCTAGCTTGACATGGGATCAATTAAAATTTGAGGCATATAATCACTTGTTAGCTTCACATGGTTATTATTAGTCTAGAGTAGTGGGTAGAGGTTAGTGTTGCAAGGTGCACTGATACTTCAAATGTATCGCGATTCTCAGAGATTTAAAACGTCACGATTCCTAAATTTATTAATATTGATACTTTTAAGAATGACAAAGTTCCAGATTTGTAAGGCGTATTTCATGTTGGTGTGTGCGCAACGCACGCTTCCATTGCCTCCCTATGGACATCTGTGTTTTTTCTCCTCACACACGCAGCAAAGAAGCTGCAGCTGTCATGTGACAAACACTACAGCGAGATGGCTGCATGTGTGTACAAGTGCTACTGTGGCCGCCGGTCCACGACTAGTAGAAAAAGATGACGAGGAGTGAAATATGGAAGTATTTTGCCTTCCTTGCTGACAGTGAGGGCAAACCTATAAGTAGAGACCTGTTTGTCGTCAGTGCTATAAACAAATGCAAACAAAGTGAGCCAACACCTCGAACCTGGTGAAACAGTTGGCCGACAAGCACGCCGAATTGTACAAGGAGTTTCAAGACCGACAGGTTAGTATGTGAAAGATAACATGATCACGTTCATGCCCTTAAGTCAAATGAGGAAGCTGTGGTTTATTTTGTGAAGAGTCACTATTTTGCACCACTGTAGTTTGACGAGGCTATCTAGAGAAATATTAGAGCCAAGGGACTTTCTCCAAAACAGGGAATTACCTAATTTTTTATATATATA
>JACXGM010024897.1:0-16224 GCA_016801145.1 Umbra pygmaea | reverse complement strand
GAAATCTTTCTGTATCCAAATCCGGCTTTAAACTTCTCCACAACAGTATCTCGGACCTGCCTGGTGTGTTCCTTGTTCTTCATGATGCTCTCTGTGCTTTCAACGGACCTCTGAGACTATCACAGAGCAGGTGCATTTATACAGAGACTTGATTACACACAGGTGGATTCTATTTATCATCATTAGTCATTTAGGTCAATATTGGATCATTCAGAGATCCTCAATGAACTTCTGAAGAGAGTTTGCTGCATTGAAAGTAAAGGGGCTAAATAATTTTCCTCGCCCAATTCGTCAGTTTTTATTTGTTAAAAAAGTTTGAAATATCCATAAATTTCGTTCCACCTCATTATTGTGTCCCACTTGTTGTTGCTTCTTCACAAAAATTACAGTTTTATATCTTTATGTTTGAAGCCTGAAATGTGGCAAAAGGTTGAAATGTTCAAGGGGGCCGAATACTTTCGCAAGGCACTGTAACTTTGCCACCCACAGATATGTAATAATGGATCATTTGATTAATAAATGACCAAGTATAATAATTTTGTCTCATTTGTTTCATTAGGTTCTCGTTATCTATTTTCAGGACTTGTGTGAAATCTGAGGATGTTTTAGGTCATATGTATGTAGAATTATAGAAAATTTAAAAAGGTTCACAAACTTTCGAGCACCAGTGTCTTTGACACAAAACCAGACAAACTTTAGGAGATGGGTGGACAAGACCCCTTGCAGTGCATAGCAGCACATCAAAATGGATGCTACATTAGCAGAAATCAGCTGTACCATCACCTGGCTAGATGACCAGCCAAAATGATGGTATTCTGCATTAAAACACACAGTGAACTCACAGATCAAGATATCATGAACGAAATGCCCTTCACAAAGGCAGTCTATCCTCAAATAATCCTAGTAACGATGTTGATAGACAGAAATGGTTAACCAGGTCACACATAATGGCATCCATTTCCACTCCATGTTTGTCACCTCGTCCCTTGTCATCTTTGAGAGGAGGCCTGGTGTGTGGCTGATGGCAGATCAGCAGGGAGCTGAAAACAGGAAGTGTGTATGACTGCAGAGTGAGCCCAGCGGCCGGTTTCCCCAGACACTAGACAGGGCTATTGATCTCAAGGCGTGAGGGAAAGGGGAAAAACAACACACACTACACACATACATCACACTAAACACACACATATCTCCACATACACACACACCACATGGACACAAATGGAGGCCAGTAAACCTTGATTAAGGAGGATGGGCTCATATGAATGTTTGAACTGGAGTAAATGGAATGGAGTTAAACACATTAAAACCAGTCTGAGATATAATTCCATTTCATCAATTTCAACCATTAACAGCACAGCAGGTTCCGATAGGGAACCCAAGTGAGACGTCCGCAGTCATCATCAGCTGATGGCAGCACACCAATCAACAGTGTAGTCACATGGTAATTACACAGTGCATTTAAGATGTCACTTCACTAATGGGCATAAGCTCACTTTTTGCTTCAGAGCGGTTGGTTCTGTCTGGGTTTCTCTTTTTGGTTCTGTGTGGTTGTGGTTCACTGAGGGGGTTTTGGTACTGTGTAACCAAGCTCATCGCTCAAGATCATTGATTTTCATAACTGCCGTTACATGTTGTGAATATAGGCAAAGTATACTCACTATCTTACTATGTTGGTGTGGTTGCCCTAAGGTGCAGTACCGTTCTCCAAAGGATTGAGTCGTGTACATTAGTACAGTATGTGTTATGTTCATGTCATATTCATTAAAGTGTTGTTAATCACAATGTGGTGTTTTCCATCTGAAATATGAGCCCCTTCTCAATTCATTCTTCACTGTTGCGCACACGCACAGACACACGTACTGGTTTCATAGAGATAAATTAATGCACAGCGAGAACAGAGATCAACAGTAATTTTCCAATGAGAAACTACCTAGGTAATGGTGTTAACTTAGTGGGTTGTGTGTGAAGTGCCCGTTCCTCAACTTCCCACTGAAACATTCCTGAGGGAGAGCATCCTTCAAAGGACGTTGACAGGGGGGCGAGGAGCACGGCCTCTTTCATTATTCTGTGTAGTGCAAGTGTGAACACTCCTTGGAGCGGAGAGACGGGCCTGGGTGGATTGCCATCTCTGACCCAGCTTGGCTCTCCACACTCAGGGGAGGATGCAGCCTACATGCCTGGACCTGGCTGAGAGGAGATAGAAAAACAGATCCAGACCAGTCTTACTTATGCATTTCCTCTATGGGGATGTAGACAGCCTTTGTAACAACTGCTGATGAAGAAATGGCTGCATTAAATACATTTGACTGATTGATGTTCAGACTTTTAAATACTTTATAACCAGAAAGTTTAAGACCTCATACCGAGAAAGTGTAAAAACCTAATACAAAGACTGATAGACCTCATATCCACATTGTGAGAGACCTCATACCCAGACTGGGAAAGACCTTATATCAAGACTTTGAGGAGATGGACAATGAGACAGATGCAGCCATGCTCCACAGCCAGCCAGCCATTCTTATGACAGTGCATTACAAGGCCTAATAGAGCAAGACAGGAAGTATTAAAACTCTGGGAGAGGCAGAGAGATACTGGGCGCCTGTCAGGCAGGATGATGGACAGTCATGAGGCTGGGTAGGGTGGGGTTGGTGAGGAGGTCTGTCATCAGGGTTTACAGATGATGATCTGTCTGAATGCCTGCAACCCACTGACCTCTGCCCCTGATCCTGTCTGCGAATAGATGCTGTCTGTGAACGCAACACGTCATCCCAGCAAATAACAAAATGGTTCAAACATTGTTCTCACTCATCACTCACATATTCCTCTTTCCCAGTTGATTAAAAATGAATAATAACCATTGGCTAATGATTACTGACTTAGGACATGATGTGTTGTAATAAGTTGTGGACACGTTGTTTGCGAGGTGGAAGGATATGTTGTACTTTTGTATTTATCCTCTAAATCCTGGTATTCATGATTTTTGAAGCACTATCCTATCTGTAAAATGGAATGAATGTGATTGTGTGCTACGTAGAATAAAACCTCAGGTGCTCCGGCTACAGAGAGAAGCTGTACATATGAGCTGGAAGAAGGGCTACACTGGACTTGCCCGGGACGCCTGGAATAAGCCCCATCCTAGGAAAATTCCATTTGTCAGTGCAGCCAACGCCAGCGGTGCAGACAGTGTCTCTCTTCTGTGAAATTAAATACGAGGGGATGGTTTGGAGATACTGCCGCTTAAATGGAAATTCAATAAAAAGGCACTTAATCAACACAAGGAAAAATAAAAGGCGCAGCTGCGGTTATTCGTCATTAAGGGGAGACGTACTTGGCAAATATCCGCACATTACCACAATGGCCCAGATAATGGGAAGGTGGCACCTCAGCAATGGAGGTGTGTTGCTATTGATTCCCGGAGGGCGACCTGGGAGCAAAGGCCATGAATTACAACTCACTTTTTATAGCAACAGAAAAGGACAAAGTCCATCCATTGGACATGGGTCATTACCCAAAACATCCATCCCCGGAATATGTGGACAAACTGAGTGCTGAGAAGAACAGCAGTGCAAACAGCAGATAGAGCCGATTGATTAAAAGGCCAGAGAGGTCGATCGTTAAGATGGACCCAAAGCACAGCTATCATTCAATCCCTTCTTTGTCTGTGCGTCGTTTATTTCTCTGTGGCTGTCTGCTAACAGTCCCTATTCCTGTCTGTTTATAGTCCTTCTTTATTTATTCCTCTTTATGGCTTTATTTTCTACCTATTAACTGTCCTCTTCCAACTAAATAGTCACCTAGCACAGGGAGCCACAATAAGAAGTCTGTGCTAAAGTCTGAGACAGTGTAAGCAGCTCTTGTTTAATTACAGCAGACAGCCCCCTGCCAAAAAAACGTTTGCGCACGTTTGTCTTGATACTGAGTATTGACGTCTGAAAAGCTCTCAGCCTTAAAACTGCTTGTTTTCCAAGGCAAACCCAACAGTGAAACATAAACACTTTCTTCCAAAATAACTACTCATAAATATTCATCTGCGTTCTCTTGTAAGGCTGAGATACGCCAGAGCTAGACTGAATAAGCAAGCAGCCTCTCACCACCTCTATAATGTGAAAGACGTTTTGCTTTCTGAAAAGTGTGATATTCAATAACGCCAGAGTGACGCGGCATAGCAGCAGCCCCTCAGAGAGACGGAGACGAAGGAAGAGAGAAGAGACGCAGCTCTCCAGGGAAATATAGACGCTCAGCTTGCAATACGCTGGAGGGATCAAGACAGAGAGATACACACACAGACTCAACAAACACACACACACATTTGCCGCTCCCCGTCTTGAATTACAAAGCCATTTACACAAATACAAAAAGACTGTGTAAAAATATGTATCCAGAAAATACATGCACATTACTTTGTCTTCAGTTCACTTTGTCTTTCATGGTTTTCAACTTTATAGTTTCTCCATCAGTCAATCGACCTTGCTGTTTCATAACCTTCTGCTTTTTTACTTTGTGCTTTTGTGCATCAGTCTATGTGATGGCCAATGGGTGTCCATCTCTGAACTACACAGGTAACAAAAATGAATGACCTGGAACATTTACCTTTGTATTGATTGAGCATGAGGTGACAGCTACCCTCAGACATGCCAGTCAGTCAATAACGTAATTAAATGACCAGTTTCTGCCTCTGTCACCTCCCTCCTTGTAATCATTACATAGCCAAGACACCACCAGCTGCAAACATATTGTATTATGTCTCCATCAATAATGCATACACACACTTCATTGAAATCCTATGCAGTTCCATAGTGACCAGGCTGGACATGGTCTGGGTGGGTGTTCTCAGGATGACTGATGTAGGAGACACAAACAGCAGGAGCATAAGTGTGGGAACACTCAACATTGGTAATTTGAAGAATACAAGCACTTTCACATCATGCAAGCGCTTCAATAATAAAGGATTGAGTCTCTGAATAAAACAGTGAACAAATAAACTGTGTGACTGGTCATGGACACAATCTGCATGGGTAATGTGTGTGCAGAACAGGAAGTAGACACACACTGCCTTATTGACACAGGAAATTTAATTAAGGCCTATTCCCAAAAGAGGACCAAGTAGGGAGTAGTGTTTTTGGTAAATTAGTGTATTTCTTTCATTTTTGAATGAAATAAACATAACAGGAAAAATAACCAGAGATAAAATGTGCTGTATGTGTGTGTATGTGTCTGTGTGTGTATAACCAGAGATAAAATGTGCTGTGTGTGTGTGTGTCTGTGTGTCTGTGTGTGTATGTGTCTGTGTGTATGTATGCATGTGTGTGTGTGTGTGTGTGTGCTGTGTGCGGTGTGCATGTGTGTGTGCGTGCGTAAGTGCATGTGTGCTGTGTTTCACTGCAGAATTTGAGAGCCAAGGGCAGTGCCTCAAAGGGATAATGCAAAGAAACTCTGAAATCAAAGAGAATAAAGGCCCAGGATTAAAGGGCAAGCATGGAATGTTAATGAAACAGGGCAGAAGGTGAAGAGACATTAGCTATCATTTGGATCCCTGTATCTATCAGAACTGGTGAGATACATGCACTGCACACTGAGAGGATATATCATGCTAGTATTGTGTGCCCAGGGTAACCAATTATTTTAAAAGACAATGACGTGTGTCTACTGTCACATTGGTTAACCAGAAGTACATTTCTAAGGCAAATGTGTTTAAATTTTACCCACACAATCTACCTGAGAGATTACTAGGCAATTATTCATTCTTTGAATCACCCTTCAACCCGACAAACACTGCAGTCCAGATTCTAGAACCTGCCTTTTTGAATTTCAGCACCACAGTCAAAGGACAGCTCCCTTTAGTCTACATCAGTTAATTAAATTTAGTTTGCAATTTAGGTTATTCCACCAGTGAGAAATGCACAATAAAAACTCAATAACTCGCATTATCACTCACCCTCTTCCAAAAATCTGCCAAGACGTTTATATTTTCGTTTTGTCGGGCAGCATTACGTTTATTCTTCTATAAACTGACACGTGGTTTGTTTCACTGGGTGAGAATGAATGCGTGGGAACTGGGATGACTTTCATATCGTACCTCTTAAAAATAAATAATATGACACAAATGTCTTTTTTAGATATCTATTAACAACGTCCCCCAGTGCTGGTTGTAAAACTAAACTGTAAGGATTAGTCTAACAAATGCAGGCTAGACTACGCAAATGACAAATCAATAAACTTCCATATAGGAATTTAATGAAACGTCAAACAGCAAAAAATAAACACTAAATTATGAACGACGCTCTTCATACCAATTCATTGCATTAAAAGAGGTGACATTTAGTAAAATTAGTCAAATAGTGTTTGTAATCAAAAATGTAACTCATGTAGCCAACTAATTTGGACTTCTTACAACCAACCCCCTCGGCCACGCGCTTGTCCACATTTTATATACACTTTATTTGAATCCCCAAATCAGATTAAAGTCTAAATAAATCAAACAACTAAAAGGTAATGCATATCTAGACACCTCCACCCAAAGCATTTCCTTGTCCATAGCGCGAGGCTCCCCATGAAACTGATTCAGGCACCACGAATCACACGCACACAAAATGCATAGGTACTTCAAGTCAAAGTTTATCAACAGGTACTAAGTAGCCTATAGTTTTTTTTAAAATAGCTTAGTCTCTTGTCTTTACACCAAAGTATAAACTTTTTAAATCGAAGGAAAATCCTTACGGCAACATTACTCTGCTGCTTGTGAAAGACTTAGAACAGCGTAGGAACTCTGAACTCACCTCCTTTTCGGTCGTTTCCTTTAGTTGTATACAGATTGTTTGGTCTAAAACGTGTCCATCATTTCTGTAAAACCTTTGCAAATGTCCTTTTTCCCGGGAAATTGTACTTGCTTTAGCTAATGACCAAATGAAACACGAGAAAGTGATGTTCAGTTGTGAGATATATCAGTGAGTATGTCTCCAAGCTTGAGAGGGCTCCCCGGGAGAAAAAACCTAATCCCACTCTACCCGGGAATCCAGAGCCGCTATCAGATTCACTATAACGCAGGCTACGATCGGCAGCACATACAAATCACCACGCGTACCTTCTCCTGCAGCGTCCTACCGATTTCCTCAGGGTCCTAGGCTACTCTATTTTTTCTATGACAGTCCACGCTGCATTTGATTTATTCACATCGTGGGTTGTGCTGTGCACATTGACATATGGTGGGTCAGATTACTTATTCCTGCTTGGATGCTGTCATTTGGGATACTATGCTACCAACATTCCCAAAAAGGTAACCCCTTGCTATAAAGCTTTGCTATGAAAATCAGTTTCCCTTTTTTTAAGTTGTTTGGGGTATGTACAGTCATACATTACTTCTAAATTATGCATAATCATAACATGATTTATTTGTGTAAAGATCACAAATGATAGAATGTGACATAATAATTAATGATCACAGCAAATAGTTTTTATGGTGCAACCAAGCAGAGATGAAATACTGAGTAAGAAAATTGCTTTATGTATGAAATAAAAACAGGTTTTTCCAAAAGATAACGTCAACAGGAAATATTGTCTTTATTGCAAATTAGTTAAATATAACTCAAGTTAATCAATCAATCATATTTATTATAGAAAGCCTTTTTTACATCAGCAGTTGTCATAAAGTGCTTTTACAGATATCAATAATGATGGAGATTTATACTATTCTAAGAAGTGTGTGCAAACAAGCTTCTGTGAAACAGTGAAAGAAAAAGTATTTGCATCCCACGTGTTACCCAATTGTATACATCTGGTAACCAATAGTATCCATCTGGTACCCAATAGTATCCATCTGGTACCCAATAGTATCCAACTGGTACCCAATAGTATCCACCTGGTACTCAATAGTATCCAACTGGTACCCAATAGTATCCACCTGGTACCCAATAGTCTCTACCTGGTACCCAATAGTCTCCACCTGGTACCCAATAGTATCCACCTGGTACCCAATAGTATCCACCTGGTACCCAATAGTAAAAATGCTAAATGTTTTACAATCATGTGTTTCATGGCTCATTGTATGAAAACACAGAATACAAACACAAAGACCAAAAACTTTGTAACATGTGATATACAGCAAAACACGTAGTAACACTAAACTGGTAGAGATTGAAGGACATAAAGATAGTTCTGGTGATGTTGAAGAATATGACAGAATGGTATGTAACTTTGTAATCTGCAGTTATGAAAACATTCCACTGGGTGGTAGATCCTGTTGAAAATATAGATTTCAGATCCAGGCCCTGTTCTTTCAAAACATTACCAGCCAAGTCGCTGGCTCACTACCACCCAGTGAACAGACCACAGACATGCAGGCTAACTGTGAGGACCACTCAATCTGTAATCGATGAAGCTTGGGGAGACTTGGACATCTAGCTCCACATAAGTCAGGTGGTCAATGAGTCCCTGTGGAGAGGCGAACATCTTTAGCACTTAGAGAACACTGTGGCCCAGGTAGAGATCACTGGCCAAACACATTGACAACTTGTTGAAGCTCCTATAACACAACCACAATAGTTGTAGCAATGTTGATAAAGGTGAAAAGACTACGATAACATAAATCATTTGCAAACTGAACTATATGTTATGGCAAAAAAAATAGCATTTGAAAGAGAATTAATTGACAACTAAATATATATTTGCAATGACATACTCAAGTGTCTGGGCGAACCTGTCTTTTCAATTGAGGAGGGTAGTCTCAATGTACAGACATTTTGACAATTCATTTTCAAAAATGCATTTTCTGTGCTGGTGCCCACGTCACCACTGTTGGTGATCACGTTTCCGCCTGCTGGTTGCTCCAGCTGTACCTCTCCATAGAATGTCTTGTTTTCCCTGCCCAACACCACTGAATTGTATTGATGCTACACAAAGACTGTGGTCACAGCCCACCCATTCTTATCTCCATTTACAGACACTAATTGAACACTGATTAAATTGAACCAGTACAGCCAGAAGAGGACTGGCCACCCCCTTGAGTCTGGCATCTCTCTATGTTTCTTCCTATGTTCCACCTACTAGGGAGTTTTTCCTAGCTACTGTGCATCACTTGTAGTTGCTTGCTCTTGTGGGTTTAAGGCCAGGTATCTGTCAAAGCACTTTGATGACTTCTGTTGTAAAACGGGCTTTATAAAATACATTTGATTTATTGGTTTCACTCTTTTTATCTAAGCAATTGTGTGAAGTAATATGATTGCTAAAATCATTTAGAATACAATTTGCCTGAGAATTTCAAAATTTAATTTACTGCAAAAATTGTATGTGTTGTCTTCCTCCACTTCATCAAGGGTGCTAATCATTTTGGAGGTGACTCTGTACCTGAAGTGAAAGCAGCCTTGTGTAATGGTGGAGGGAAAAGGAGGGGGGCATGTCTCGACAGTTTCCATAGCGATCAGCAGCAGCAAAGTTCTCTCCGCCCCACTAGGTACAGTCATCAACCCTCCCAGTCTCCACCAACACAGACTCTGATTGCACGATTATTTGTGAATGTCATGTGGAACACAGGCCACCTGTAGGCACATATTGGCCTGCCAAACGGCTACATTCCTACCCTCAATCCCCTGATGGTCTACTTTTCATACAGTGGACTAGAATGTTCTCACAAAGATTCTTTAAGTCTATTCCAAAATAGCCCACAAGCTGCAGTTTCCAATAGGAGACAATAGAAACCTAAGTTGGCAGAATCTAGGAAATGATGTGGGCAGAGACAAACAAAATGTTGCAAGATGTATTGAGCAATAGTCACACATCCTAGACTGTATGGTCTTGAAGGCAACTACTCTGATGTAAACATGTGCAATAACAGCAGCGTGTGTACAAGTAGGGCTCAAGTTCTTCAGAGCACATGCCCTTTCAGGCTTTCACTCTAACATGCCCTTTTTGTTGTTTTGTTTTTGTGTTATTGTATTTCTGAACCCATTGTCAGACTTGAAAGTCATTGTTTTAAATTCATACTCAATTTCCCAGATACATACAACCACAGGCTTTATCCAAACTTTCATTTCTGATTCCAACTCTATCCCAGTCCATAAACCTGTAAAAAGAGGCCTGCACGCCATAGAGAGCAAGCAATGGAAAAGTCAGCGGGGACTTACATAGCATGTAAGGGACAGGGAGTCAGACACACAGGTAGTGTCTACTCTCTAACTTGTCATGCCACAATGAGTTAACTTTAACCAAAGCCACACAAGCAATCTGCCAGCTTTTGCCAGCCAACAATATATCGAGAATAGGCCTATTATTGTACTGTATATGAATAGTGTTGTTTATTGACAATATATATTTTGCCTTTACAACAAATAAAATGATTAGCAATGAAGGTAACTGATTTGAGTTACATGAATACTATATTACATTATGCAGGGCTATGATGAAAGTTTGAGCTAACAGCAGCCTATGGTACTATGAGTAATGCTAACTAGATATCAATCATGAACGTATTAGGAAAATTGGCAATGATAGGACAGGAAATATGCTATAGGACAATATATTGTATTGTGCTGTGTATTCAATGTTTCAAACTACAGTATATTAAATTAATTTGCTCAAAGCTGGCTTATTTTTGGGATAACGTAGAGCACTGAATGAGAACATTTCAACTGGCCATTAACCTCCTTGGTCTTCTTCTAGATCAAAGGAGACTCAGAATCGAGACTCAGAATCGAGTCAGAGTTGAGTCACCTTTACCAGCGTTCGAGTCAGAGTCCCGAGTTTGAGTCATCAAGTTGAATTCCAAGACTGCCTACATTTCTCCACTCTGGCACCTTTAAAGAACTGATAAACAAATAACAGAGGGTCTATTTTAAACAAAAATGACACCATTGTCATCAATTCAAAGGGAGTTAATTTACTTTGTTGAATTTTCGCAGAAAACTGAAAACAGCAGAAATTCAGAACTGATAACACTTTACTATCTTTTTATTTAAGTAGTATCGGTATAATAATATAATGTATAATCCGTGAAGGCAAACTTCACGATCCGGGGCGCATCTCTTTGTATTTTTCAAATGTGAACATGTAGTAAGAAGCGCACAAATCATGTACTACAGTTGCATATGTCAATATCAATTCCTTTGTTATGAGAGTAGTGACAGTTAAAGCGAGAATGGTAGTTGTGTTAAGTGATTGACGTTTTAACCAAATAATACAATATTAGCCTATGAGGCCTAACTGAAAACTCCTTAAAAAACTCCTTTCATGTTCATATCATAATATACCTTAGTTACAATGGCGGTGCCCTAAATAATCAAAGTAATGACATTGCTCAAGTAGTCTGTGTTACGGTTGGAAATTTTGTTTTTTGAAAGAGGGGGGTGGTTTTCAGTACAGACTGGAATATGTACATTATGTAAAGAAATGTGCCAGATAAAACATTTGCTTTTCAATTAAAACATTTAACCAAAATATATTGTAACGTTCAGCCCTCATTGGGCTGTTATATGGACTCCCTTGTTTTGGTTCAGTTAGGTCTTCTGTGTATGTCTGCTTTTATTTTGGTCTTCAGTGCATGCATGGTGGTTATGTTTCTATGTTCAGTTCTTTGTTTTGGGTTTAGGTTCCCGCCCCTCACTCCCTTGTCTTGTCACATGTTTTAGTTACCCAATAGATCACGGTTTAGTTAATTTCCATGTCCAGTTTTTCATTGTCGTCGTTAGTAAGTGTATTTAGGTTTAGTGTTTGGTCTTGTCTCTTGTTGTTCAATGTTCCTGTTACGTGTTCCTGTGGTGTTGCTTTATGCCTGTACTTATATTCTTTGATTTAGCCCCTCAAGGCAGTATTTGTTTTGAGTCCGTTTCTCTTTAATAAATCAACGTGAGTTATTGCATATCCTTCGCACCTGTCTCGTTTATACCGTAACGCTAGGGAATCGTGACATATATATTTTATTTTTATTTGTTGTTGTTTTTATTCTGGGGAGAGAGAAAGAGAGAGTAAGATTCTGAAAAGAAGAAACAAAATAGAGCAGAGCGCAAAGGTACATGGTAAGATCTAACAGAAGCCTCCAGGGTTTGGGACATATTTCTGCATTTCTTTAGCCTGGTGAGGCTCTTGGACCTATATGGACAGTTGCCATGGGCAGCATATGGTTGGTTACACTGTTGCCAGCTGCATATCTTGTATCCCTGAATGGGGGGAGTGTGAGAAATGTTCAGGAATTTATGAATATTGCTGGTTCACTTTATGTTGTTCTAACAATGTTTTTTAGTCATATTGTATTTATTTTCAACAAACCTTCATGTGCTGAGGCTTGCCTGTACCAGCAGCAACACATAGTTGCTTTGTGCCCGCAATACAGCTGTTCATCATCGTGAAAGCCTTGGTGGCCTCCTATGGGGAGCTGAGGGAAACAAATCCAGAACCTTTGCAGTGGGCAGGAGTTGTAATCATTTAAAAGTGTTCTCCAGGCAGATCTGCCTGAAATTATTTGATTGGTTGATTCAAAACAGAGAGCGGACCTCACACTACGCTTCCTTATATATATATATAGCACTGGATTACATTTTAATACTCCAGTGTGGTTAAGGTTAGGGTTAAAGTTAGGTGTAAGGTTAGATATGATTAAGACTGAGTAAACTATGCTCATGTGCACATTTCCGATGTTGGGATGTCCGCCCTTAGTTATCAATCAACCAGTCAAATTATTTCAGATCTGCCTGGAGAACACTTTTCAAAACCTATAACTCCTATGAGCTCCTCCGTTATCACCTTCATGCTGATGACTTTTCCTACAGAAAATGTCTTGCTTAAAGGCAAATTCATACAGGCATCATCAACTGTAGTTTCTTTACAAAGAGTTTTTTGTCTGACTTTGGAACCATGCTTCATCTGCCCAAACTGTTTCCAGCACCTTCTGGAATTCAGATATTTTTCTACACATAGCCCATGAAGATCTGCCTCCTGTTCACATCCTTCATATTCATCTCATCCACAGCGTTCAGTGCATCCTCATGCCTCTCAGAGCAAATGAAACCAAACCCCTGGACTTCCTTCTATCCTTTTGTCATAACTTTGATGCTCACGGTCCAAGATTTCTCAAAAAGCTCAATCAGCATTTTGTAGTTCACGTGTTTATCAAAGTTCTTGGCCAACATATTATTCAACTATGGCCATTTAGTATCTCATTTGGTTTTGTACTGGACGTAGCCATTGCCCCTGGATTTCCAATTCTCATCATAAACCATGTTTCCTTGAGAGTATATCTCCAAAATGCTGAGAAAGGTTCTTGTTTTCAATAAACTTTTCGTCCAGGTTCTTGATGAAGAGGTTTCCCACTCCATACTTCCTCTCGGCAGAGTCAGCCCTCACGATGAGCAGATGCTCATTCATGCATATCGTTGCTGAAAATGAGCAGGAGCCACTCACCATCTACTGGCTGATCAAGTTTGATGTAGGCATAGCTCAGCGAGACTCATGTAACCAGATCCCTGCATACACCAAACATCAGTCTGGTCTCACTAAACATCTTATACAGGAATGCCTCAGTGACCTTTAGGTGGAGGTCACCAACATACAAAGAATTCATTGTTTCCCATTGATGAAATCGGAGGGAAGACAATGTAGCGGTCTCTTTCTGTCTGTTTGTTCAATTACATTTACTGTATGTCAGAGCTATTTTCTCTGGGTCTGCAAATCTATTTGGGCCCAAAGTTCAGTGAAAGAAGTGTCTTATTCAAGGTTACCGGTATTTACAAAATTACATTGATTAGCTTATCCAGAGATGTAGTAAATCCATTAATATGTGGAGTTGCAAAGTTGCTTAGCAAATGCTTGTCTGCAATAGTCCATCAGTATTGTTGCTGACTTCGGTTCGAACACCTAACAGGGCAAAATGTTATATTTGTTTGGAAATGTGCCAACTATTTCAAAACAGCAGTGTAGTCTACTTCAAAACAACTGTGCATAACTCATGAAAATCCAAATTGCTAATAATTACGTTGATTGGCCGACCTAAAAATTATTTATGTATTCTGGTAATTTGTGTTTACTTATTGCTTAGCAGTAGCATCTCCATGTCTCTAAATTAGCTTCATCACAGGCACTGTAGCCACAACAACCATCAGTTCTGTCACAGATTCTAACCGTGGAAGAGGTGATCGGTGAGATTCACTGAATCCATTTCATGACCCTGGACCCATACCAGTGCCAGCGGCTCCACTCCCTAGTCAAGTGACGGAGTCTAGTGCCATGATACCAGGGCCAGTGACTTCACCCCCTATGCCAGTGTCAGCATCTACATCCCCTCTACTTGTCCTGGTGGCTCCACCCCCTCTGCAGGTGCTGGTAGCTCCCCCACTGTGCTGGCACAGTGACCTCACCCCCTTTGTTGGTGCAGGCAACTTTACCCCCTCAACCACTGCAGGCCAAGCTGGTCCAACTACCTGTTCCGAAGGTGCCACCCCCTTATCAGTTCCTCAGTTTCCGCCTCCCTTCTGTGGCCTTTTCACGGCTGGAGCCACGTCTTTGAGAGGGGGGTACTGTCACAGACTGTAACTGTGACTAGATTTTAAAAACTCCCGGGGCTCAGAAAGATGCCCCGGGGCAAAGGGGATTGGGTGTATGTAATTACATTAGCTATATTTATGTGGGCTAACTATTACATTATTTGTTATAATAGCACGAAACCGAGGTCGAACCCCAAAATCAGATCTTGTTTTCACGGACTCAGCTACAATGTAACCCTGCTTATGGTTAGGGACCATCAAGGAACTGATAATTACCTTATAACGCTAGTTGTGAGGGCATGGATGAAGTAGAAATAAATCACTATTTTATACAAATAACTATGCTCAAAATAGCACCACACTTCCACGGTAGCATAATGAGGGTCTCAAAATTAGATTTTATCCCTTCAACAACAATAGCCTGTGATCTGTTGCTAAGATCATTTGGAAACAATGTACAAATGTTTACATCTAACTGCACTGAGTTTAGTTTTTTAAGCAGCAGTGAATCAGATCATTTGTATCAAAGGCTTTCGACAGGTCAATAAATAAGGCAACACAATTTAACTTAATATCAACAGCTGTGACAATATCATTCACAACCAATTTAGTGGCTGTGATGGTACTTTGGCCTGGTCTAAAACTGGACTGATATTCTTTTAATATGCTGTTGTCAGAGTGCAGCTGTAAGTTTAAAGTGACTCACTAGACAAGACAGTTCAGAGAGAAGTAAAAAATTATCAAGGTTTCTGTGTGTATGGGCAACATAAAAACAAATTTACAAACAGATTTCCAAATCTTTGGTATAATCCCAGCGGTTAATGTAAGGTTAAAAGAGCAAAAGAAACAATTGGTGCAGCTCTATCCAGCAGCCCTGGGTCAAGCCTGATTTCGGTTTCTCTGTGTATATATAGCTAGCAAAGTATTAGTGCCTTTATTTTTTTTGTGAAAAAGCAGAGAGAAATTGCTTGACCACCAACAATAGCACACTCCTGCATAATATTCTTAGCTGCACTCTGTTTCCATTCATAGTGTTATGTATGGGCATTTTCTAAAAAAGATTGCCTGCTTCAACAACATGATTATTAAAAGCATTAACAATGGCATTCTGGACCATAAGGAGTCTAGTGACCCACACCACCTGCTAGGGCAGGGTTATATACATGCAGTTCTTTAGTGGTTTTGCTAATGTTTCTGTCACACTCGTGAATTGGACCTGTTCCTCACCCTAACCTTAGCAAGTTAATGTGCAATGGCATAAAGAATACTAGTAAAATATAATAATGCCAGCTCAGATTCATGAATACCGGTAGTAGTAACATTGTCAAGATTACAGTTTTTTCCGATTGCTAAAACACAAAAAGTGAATGCTCAGACCAAAGCGTCGAAACCGTAACGTTTGCATGCATTTGGTACACTCAGGCACCAAATGAATAAACACAATGTCGGCATGGCACCGTAAACAATTCTGTAACACACGGTGCAAAACACTACACACATCGTGCATATGTTACACACTTTGGCCAATGATGAAACACTCTGCAGTCAGCACGTCCATTCAACAGTTAAAACACACATGACATTAGCAACACTCCCGCACACATCGTAAAACACTTAACACGTAACTGAACACCAATCAGTCACTATATAATTCAGGTATGAGCACCTGTTGTGAGACTATCGTGAATATGGAGGCTGAAGGAGAGAGGAGAACGAGGAAGAGACAGGGAGGGAAGAGGGAGAGGAGATAGAGGAAGAGACT
>JACXGM010024896.1:0-15532 GCA_016801145.1 Umbra pygmaea | reverse complement strand
CTCAGGTAGGCTGTGGTCATAAAGGGATAGGCGTGGTCAGCAACAATACTCAGGTAGGCTGTGGCATTTAAACAATAATTGAAACTAAAAGGACCGAAAGTGTGCCAAGACAATATCCCTCACATCAATACACCAACATTCTGACCATTTTGATAAAAGTCAGGATGTATCCATGATTTCATGATATTTTTGCCAATTTCTGACCCTACCATCTGAGTGTTGCAAAAGAAATCAAGACTCATCAGTTCAGGCAACGTTTTTCCAATCTTTTATTGTTCAATATCGGTGGGCCCATGCAAATTGTAGCTTCTGGTTCCTGTTGTTGCTTAGCTGGCAGGAGTGGCACTATGTGTGGTCTTCTGCTGCTGTGCATCTGCTTCAAGGTTCAACGTGTTGAGTTCAAAGATACTCTTCTGCATACCTTAGTTGTAATGAGTGGGTATTTGAGTTACTGTTGCCTTTCTATAAGCTTGAATAAGTTTTGGCATTCTCATCTGACTATCAAAAAGGCATTTTCACCTAGAGAACTGCCATTCCCCAGTTATTTTCTTTTTCTGACCTTTTCTCTGTAAACCCTAGAAATGGTTTTGCGGGAAAATCCCAGTAGATTAGCACTTTTGGAAATAACCAAACCTAGAAGTCACCTTTCTCCCGCATTCTAATGCTTGGTTTGAATTTCAGCAGATCTTGAACATGTTTCCACGCCCAAAATGCATTGATTTGATGCCACATGATTATCTGATTAGATATTTGTATTGAGCAATTTAACATATGTACCTAACTAAATCATTTAGTAAGGTTCATATTTGTCTAATCAACATAAATAACATGTTCAAACAATGAAAGTGATTTTTCTCCAAATTAATTTTTAAACTTTGGAAAATGTTAAATTTTGTTTTATTGAACTTTGTTAATTCATCATGAATGAGTACAACATGTCTCAGAAAATCTAAATCTTTCCATGGGATCCTATTCAGTAAAATATTCCAGGAACTCTGGTTGATCGGTTGCAAATGAGATTAGTCAGTACAAACCAAGAAAACGTAAAGTTTATTAACAAAGTGATTTATGACCATGGTGCAAAAATGCGTACACCCCAATAAAGCTTTTAGTAATTAAACTTGGTAAAAGGCTAATTAACAAAAATTCAACAACAGCTGAGTCTAACCAATTATCACACAGGTTTCTGCAAGATAATTGACAATTAAGGTAATGGTATTTAACCTACAGTATACAATCTCCTCCCAGTCTAAGCTGACAATTATGGCACCACATGGAGGAGAAATGTCACAAGTCTTGAGAAAGTAATTGCTTTACACAAAAAAGGTCAGGGTTACAAGACAATAAAAGCATTGCTAATCAGTTGGAATACAGTAGCATGTTAGTTAAAAAATTAAAAAAGGATTGACTTGTGGCAAGCAGTCTGAGACGTCCAGGCAGTCCACAGTAGCTAACGCCTCAAGATGAGCATTTAGTCCTAACAAGAGTTGAGGAAAATTGGCATGCAAGTTCATCATAGTTAGCTAAAGCTGTAGAAAGCCAAACTGGGGTGACTGTTTCACGTGACACAATACAACAGATGCTGCACAGGATTGGCATGCAAGGGTGTTGTCCACGAAGGAAGGCACTGCAAAAGCCTTGCACAAAAAAACCTATTTACCATTTGCCAGGGCCCATGTTGACAAAAGTGAAGAATTGTGGGACTCCATATTTTGGTTAGATGAAACGAAGGTTTATCTTTTTGGAATGAATGGCATACAAACTGTATGGCATCGCAAGGGGAAGAGTACAATTAAAACTGCATGGTACCCACAGTAAAGCATGGCGGTGGCAGTGTTATTCTGTGGGGTTGTATGAGTGCTGCAGGTGTCATTTCTGTAACACCTAATTTGAATAAAATGTATTATTTTCTTATTCCAATGATGTTAGTGACCAACCTTTTGTTCTTCATAAAATGTTTCACAGAACGGTTTTGTCAAATTTCAGCTGATTGTTCTGGTGTTCACTGATCGATACACATCTTCATTTTCAAAGGTGATGTACTCATTTACTGTATGTAAAAATATTTTCATAAATGAATCTTCAATAGAAGTATAATGAATGACAACTGCATCACGTGGCCAGGGTTTGAAAGTCTGGTGAAAAATTGCATAAATGCATGCGCATTATCCACAATCCCAATTTTTACCACACTCTACAACAACCATTTTCCTTTACTGCAAAAAAATTTCAATGGTGACAATTGTCTGAGATTATTTTTGTGTTTCCTATTCTGAAATGTATACATTGTCCATACATAAAAGTAGTTTGTTTAATGTTAGCGTTGACACATGAAAATTGTGGCATTTTAATCAGGCTTTCCTGGAACCTAGTTTTTGTTTTGTCTGTAGTCAAACAAGTCCCTGAAAACTGCATCTATGGCCATTATGTGGTGATGTACTCAAAGTCATTATGACCTCGCTCCTTGCTCTGCAACCTTATTGGCTAAGCAGGCCTGGACCTACCTTCTTGTATTGCTGTGCAACTTATCAGTGTGCGTCATGCTAGACGACACTCAAATGGCCAAGACTGACTGAACGTCTACTGTTTGGAAATGCTTGTGAGCTGGGTTTTCAAAACAGTTACATATCAATTGAATGTTACAACAGATTCTTTAAAAAAGAAACAATACAAAATACAGTGAAAATATACTTTAATTATTTACCTTTATAAGACTTTCTGATGAAAGTGAACTACAATAACTTAATTCATAAAAGGACAGCATCAAGCAAGCTCGCCAGGCTAGTTAAAAAAAACCTGCATGGAATGTGCTTTTTTGTTCATATGAAACTCTTTGCATTGTTTGTGTCAGACTGAAAAGCACAGCATAAGGCGACATACAGCGAAAAGCAAGTCTTCAGCAGGGTTCAAACGTTTGAAATATGGTGGGCAAACCACATCAGACAAAATATTCAATGGTTGGTTGTCATAGAATGGGGTCCAATTTAATGGCCCTGGAGGGTTGACTAGTCTGTCCCGAAGTACCGCTGGCCAAAGTGTGTGGGAGCCACAGGGTGCATCTCAGTGGTGAGTATGGTGATCTCTGGGAACTCCTGGATAATGGACTTAGCACCTGAGGGCATGACAACATTCAACTTGCTGTGCTTTGACATAAAAAAGTAAGACTTTCTCTGAAGACCATGAATGTTAATCACGATGAAACCTACATTAATGGTGAGCAAGGGACTCTAAGGCTGAGGCTGTGTTTGTAGGTGTGGCTTACGTACCATGAGGTGTTGAGAAAAGGCTAAGGAGGAGGATGTGTTTGGGTTGTAGACCATGTTCCGTCAGCACTCTCACAGCCTCAATCACCGTGTTACCTGTACCTGAAGACAGAACATACGTATAGACATGGACAATTATTTTACCAATTTAGATTTTCTAAATTCTTTTAGGACTTTTTGACAAAAAAGTAGTCAGACATTCAGCTAAAACAATAAAAGTAGCCATTTCCACCATACAAAAGCAGAAATGCTAGCTTCATTATGAAAAAAGACAGAAAATATGTTATTTGTGTGTGACTCTGGAAACTTCCTGTACACAAGATAATATGAATTTAAAAATTGTGCTGTTAACCATATTTATCATTGACTGGTACAGAGAACGGATGATCAAAATGGGAATTCAACATTGGCCAGCTGTTTTCTAGTTAGATTCCTATGTTTGTCCTTAGGAGTCATCTTTGTGTCCTGCACCACTAGCCTAGGACACCAAAAGAAAAAAGTGATTGTTTGCTCAGTTACTGTTATAGTAAAAGGCAAAATAGGCTATAGAAACATCTATTCCAAACCACAGAAATGTCTATTAAAGGGGAACACCAACAAAATTCCATAATTTTTCTATATTCCTAAACCATTTGAAATACTTGTTTGACCTTCTGGCTCATCAGTCTTCTCTCTCACTTAGGGCGAACAAGGATGAGCTAGCGCGAGTGCAATGTCAACTGGAAACATAGGGCCCTATTTTGCACCCGGCGCACTGAAGCGCAAAGTCTGAACGCAAGTGTCTTCGCTTGTTTAAGACCGACGCAGTCTTCATTTTCCCGTCAGGCGACTGCGTTGTGTAAATAGCAAATGCACCTGCGCCCATATTTGTGCCCATGGGAGTGCTGGTCTAACAGGGAGGTGTGTTCAGGATAATTCTGGGTGTATTGCTATCTTGAGGCATCGGAAAGTGATCGCGCCATTGACCAACAAAAATCTGGTCTAAAGTCAATGGCGCAGCACGTCATAGTTATTTTAACAGCAAATTAGTCAAATGCACCTATGGCAAAGGCACAGCGCGTGCACACTATGCTTGTTGCACACACACACAGGGAAGGGCAGCAGCACACGAATATGCAAAAGATTACAAATAAAAATATCATAATAGCAATGCGTGAAAGGTACAAACGCGCTCTTAAAGGGAATAGGAGATGAATCTCTGATTGGTTTATTGCATATTACCCCCAAAACACACCTATGAATTAATGAAGACACTTAGTACAACCCTTTTAGACCATGTGCCCGTAAGGTCTGTGCAGATTAATGCATTTATTTCAACTTTGTGAAATAATGACCATTTGCTGGAAAAACAAATGTTATTCCACAAAGACAAACTCCAAAATCATGAAGCCCAACTGCCTTTGGTACATAAAATATAAACAAGAGCCCGACCGATATATTCATTGACCAATATTATCGGTAAATATTAGCAGTTTACAGATATATTTGTATCGGTGATATTTCCACCGATAACGACCGATATTTGTTTGCAATTCCTTATTTGTCCGGAAGAGGGCGCTCTTTCGCCGAATATAGGTTTGAGCATTACAAGAAAACATTATCTTAAACAGATTAAAACATTGGGGATGGAAGAGCTGCTCAGAACAAGCTGCTTATAAAGATGAGTTGAAAACCAGCTTTCCAGTGTAAGAGTCACACAAAATGCACACAAACTTTTACGTTGCATAAAAAGGCCTTTGGGGTTATAAGATAGATAGACGCTATGGCCATATTTAGTTACTAAGTATTAACTACTGTACCGTAGCTAGCTACTGAAGTAAAATTGTTTCTGAATATGCATTTTTAATAAAAAGCCTGCAGTGTTTACTACTCCAGCTCTGGCATAAAAATGTTTTCCAAAACTTGAGAATGTCAACACCTGCGTTTCACCATTTCCATGACATCTACTTTATCTAGCTATGTAACTAACGTATGTTAGCTCTCTGGGACTGGTAGCACGCTATTATAATATATAGAAACCTAGGAATAAAAGAGAACAAAGTTTTGGGGCGAAACCCTTAACCTTCGAAAGGTTGTTGAGATAAATATGTTTCTTCTTTGTTGTGTGTTGTCGAATTAATATGGTTTCTCCAGTCAGGAGAAAGCTATTATGAGAAGGTATATGACAAATTTCGGCAAAGTAAGCGAACCATTTAAATGACGAGCCAGCAAGCTGCCAGCCTGTGCACAAGCTAGCCTAATGTGATAAGCAGCAGTACGCATTGTCATATTATTATGCTAGCCAATATCAACAGGATGTATTTAATGAAATGGTATATATTGGCAATTGTTTGGAGATCGCACATTCAATGGTTACTTTGAGGGTGACCAGCGCAATACTTAATTTGAATGTTTGGATTTGATTAGAAAGCAATGTCTATTAATTATATTTGCAAACAAGTTATTTATTTTCATTATATTAAGTAAAGGAACACTTCTAAATGTATCTTATTTTCTATTCTGCCTGCAGCATTTTTACGTGCGCATGATAGACTGGGCATAATTAAGTCTGCAGTAGAATCACAACCAGCAGTCAAACGACTGAATGGAAGTAACGCCAAGAATCCTGGCTCTCAAGTTGCTAAAAGGAATTGTTCAAAAGTAATATGAATCGCATAATACACCTGCACTAAATGCAACAAAACGAGACTGTGGAAATTTACCATTTTCTAATACTGATCACAAAAACATTAGTTTCAGTAAACAACACTGCAAGGACACAAAAAAAAATATCCTAAATCAGAAACAGACAAAGCTGATAAGCTAACTACCGAACAAATTAGCTGAGTTGATTTGAGGTAAGCCTACGGAGCAGCAGCAATCACCTGCTATTACTGTACAGTAATTTGCCAGCAATTGTTAAGCGCTTTTCTGAGCAACTTAACTACTTGTTTTCCTTCAACAAAATAATAAAATTAGAATGACTCACATTTTTTTAAGACCTTGGAAAATCAGATTTCAGACTTTGTAAGACAATTTTAGGCCTTAAATTCTGGAAAATAAAATTAAGACTATTTAAGACTTTTTAAGGACCCGCGGGTACCCTGCTTTAGGTGTCTTTGTAGTCTGTTTTTAAGCACAATCCATGCAAGAAAATGTAGATTTTTCAATTCAGCCATAGTAATGGGAAAAGTTGTATCGGTATCTGCAAATTTTTCTTACTCAAAATCGGTATCTGTATCGGATTCAAAAATCTCATATCGGTCGGGCTCTAATATAAACTTTGTATAATAAGTCAGTTGCATTGTTTTAACATTAATTCCTTACCTCTCTACTGACGAGGCTACTTGCTCCCCACCAGAGGTGGGCATAAATACTGTAATAGATTACTTTTCTGGGTTGGGCTGTGTTCACAACGTTTGAGAAGTTCCTCAGTAAGACCATATTGATCAGGTAAAAGAAGTTCATAACTTACCAGTGATCTATGAAAAACTAAAACCTTCAATTGGAGCAATGGGAAACATTCTTAAATTATAGAACTTCTTTTACTTGGTCATTAGTGTCTTACTGAGGAACTTCCCAAAAGTTGTGCACTTAGCCCAACCCAGAAAAGTAATCTATTACAGTATTTATGCCCATTTCTGCTCCCCACTTCCTAATGTCTATTTTATGTACCAAAAGCAGTTGGGCTTCACAATTGTGGGGTTTTCTTTGTGAAAGAACATTTTAAATGGTCATTATTTTACAACGTTGTTTTCAAACACATTCATCTTCACAGACCTTGTCTTCAGTTAACACTGTACTCTTGCTAACTCTAACCTGTTCTCCCTGAGTGAGATAACAGACTGATGAGCCAGACTGTTAAATAAGTACTTCAAACGATTTATAAACATATACAAATTATAGAATTTCGTCAATGTTCCCCTTTAAAGCGATCTAGATTCCCAAATGCATTGTTTGTGCTATTCCCCTTGAAATGCTAGATTTCTCTTAAAAAGGCACCCTGAGCGAAGAAATTAAATTGTTATTTTTTAAATAATTAAATGTATGTAACAGCCAATGATTGCCCACTCTACCTAATGACTGGCTGTAACTTTTAGTTGCAATAACAGCAACTAAACACTTTCATGTGTGATCAGTTTCTCACATCAACATTTAGGAAACAGCTGCTTTAACTCAGGCACATTTATGTTATTAAGCACAAACTGCTTGCTTGTATGGAAGACCAAGGGTGAATCCCATTTCTCTGTCTTACCCCTTCCCCTACCCCAACCCCTTCGTCTTAACCCTAGCACTTGTCCCTCGAAACCGAGTGGTAAGAGATAGAGATGAAAACATACCCTTATGAAATGAGACACCACTTGGTTACAGTTACGTTATTATACATCGTCGCTAGCTGGCTGATACATCACCAGAGGCGACAAGTGTTGATCACAAACTTAAAGATATCAAACGAAATCCGCTGCTAATGTAGTTTAGTTAAAACTGTAGATATGCATGGTGTCCATTCAAGGCTAGTCATTGAAATGCGGGAATGTTGTTCACAACAGCAATATAATGAAACTAGCGATTTTTAAAAACGTTTTAATTAAGAACATGGTTGCAAATATATATGTACAGGAGTGTAGAGCACAAAACAAGTCGGTCGTAATTTCTAAGTCAATTATTTAATCCGAAAATACATTTATTGGACTCTCTTGATGATCTGGCTGCCATTGTTGCCGGTTGCGCTGTGTATTCTGGGTACCCCTTGGTTTCAAGTAAGCTCTCTCAAATGCTTGGTTTTAAGGGGTATCCTCCCCTTCCCCTTAGCCCTACCCCTAGATCAAAATGAGAATTGGGATAGCCCTTACTCTCACATGAACGTGCAAAACTAAGGGGAAGGGGTAAGGGAAAGGGCTAAGACAGAGAAATGGGATTCACAAAGTCTGCCAAAATAATAAATAAATAAATGAATATATGCATCAATAAAAATATTTATACATACAAATATACAAATATTAAATTATACATTTATTAATCAACATTATTTACCTATTTATTTATTTCTGTATTTATTTATTTCTGTATATTTATTTCTGTATTTCCACATCCTTAACTTAATGAGGGGGTGGGACATAATCATCCAGCCATAGCAAGCAAGCCAAGAGCGGGAGATAGAAACAGATGGTGAACGTAAAAAACGCAGCTGGGGAGAAACCAAAGTTACGACACAGGGTTGGTTTGTAGGATAAAAGATCATTTCACCAACCCCAAAAAGAGATGCAGTGTCACAAACAGACAATCCTACTTACTGTGCCGACAACTAGTGTACTTACTAGTTGCGTTTGTTTTTGTGGTTTCGGTGTCACCTATTCTGCTCTGCAAACTACCGTAGCTTGCTCTCTCGCTCCATTGATTGCTTAGTTTATGTGAGTGTGTGGGTGTGTATGTCCACGACAATGGAACATTGCACTGGCAGTTCTATTGTTTGATGAATTGGGTAGGCTACAACATAGGAGAAAATGGAACTGGTATCTGATCTTATTAATGCTAGAATCAACTTGAAAAACAAAATATAGTATCTATATTTTTGGATCGATCTGTGTAGTAGACAGGTTTGCCAGACAAAGTGAACAAGTTGAAATAGAGCAAATAGACTATTGCCTAAAATCAGTAGTAGAAACTGTCCACGTCTGTTGCTCTTGGATGTAATTTTGTATGTGAAAATGAATCAGTCCGGCGTGGTATTTCTAGCTACTGGGAGGGGTGATATACACTACTCTATTGTGTATGTATTCACATTGAAATTCAAACGTTGATATGAGCCGCACCACTGTGTTGATTATCCCCAACGTAGTTTAGCCAATAAAAATACTCTTGCGCTGCCACAATGTATGAGAAGGGCGTCTGACTGCTCCGGTATTAACGTAATCGTATATCGAAAAATTAAGGCAATGATCACACTTCATCCAAATTCCTACACTACAGGGTCAACTTCTGTGTCGTTAGATGCTGATTACTGCAATAAACTTTCAGCCAGACCTTTCAAGCGAAAAAGTAAATAAAGGCTAGCACTTTCACCTAGGTTAGCCAAGACTCTCAAATCTCTGTCAAGAGACTGTATGAAGCCTACTAACGTAGTCATAGCAATCTAGGCATGTAAAGTTGATCTTCACACTCTGATACCGATCAACCAATGGGTAAAAAAGGTCACACCATGACATACATTGGCAGCCTCCTCATTAGCTTAAGGATGTGGAAATACAGAAATAAATATATACGGAAATGAATAAATACAGAAACAATAGAATATGGAAATAAATGATCACGGAAAAAAATAGGGAAATAATATTGATTAATAAATGTATAATTTTATATTTTTATGTATCAATATTTTTATTGATGCATATATTTATTTATTCATTATTTTGGTTATTTTGGCAGACTTGGTCCTCCATACACTAGTGCATTCAGATTCATCTAACAGAGATATCCATTAGACTTCTCAGAGCACATTTCATTGTTCCTTGACAAATGTTTCAAGGTTGAGGCGATAAAGTCTAAAGCCTTTCATCCACGAGATGAAGCTGAAGCACACCTCAGCAATACAGAAACATTCACAATGGATGATTAGCAGAAAAAACATTTTTTTATTAAAAAAACACTTTGGATATAAAATTATACAATTAATATAATGTTATGTCAGATGGCTCAGTGGTTAGGGAGACAGACCTTTAGTCTGAATGTTGGCAGTTCAATTTCCAAATGTGCCAAATGTTGTTGTGTCCTTGGGCAAGGCACTTTACCCTAAATTGCTCCAGAGGGAATGTCCCTGTAGTTAGTATAAGTCGCTCTGAGCATCCGCTAATAACTGAAATGTAAATGCTGTCACAGTGTCACCTTTTTCCCATTGGTTTATCAGTATCAGAGTGTGAAGATCGAATTTACATGCCTAGATTGCTATGACTACACAAGTACGCTTCATAAATGGCTAAATACAGGCTCTTGCCAAAGTTTTGAGAGTCTTGGCTAACCTAGGTGAAAATGCTAGCTTTGATTATTTACTGGGGCTAATCCACAGAGTGGTGGGGCTTAAATCAACATCTGAATTTCAATGTGAATACATACACAATAGAATAGAGCATAACACCCTTCCCAGTAGCCTGACATACCACACCAGACTGACTGCTTTTTATGCTTTTTAATGCAAAATGACATCAAGAGCAACAGACATGGACAGTCACTACTACTGAGTTTAGGCAATAGCCTATTTGCGCTATTTCAACTCGTTCACTTTTTTTGGCAAACCTGTCCACTACACACTCAATAGGGGTGGGCAGATTGATCCAAGAATATAGATACTGTACTATATTATTTTTTGTGAGATTGATTCTAGCGTTAATAGGATAAGATACCAGTTCCAGTTTCTTCTATGTTGTAGCCTACCCATTTCATCAAAGAATAGAACTGCCAGTGCAATGTTCCGTTGTCTCACACACACACACACACACACACACACACACACACACACAGAAACTAAGAGATCGATGGAGCGAGAGAGCAAGATACGGTAGTTGACGGAGCACAACAGGTGACACTGAAGCCACAAAAAAATGCAACCAAGTCAGAACAGTTGATATTCCATGGTGGGGCTAAGACAATTCTTGGTGGGGCTGTAACCCAACCAAGCCATACACCACCTCCGCCGCCACTGTAAAATGGATGCTGTGGAAAGCTATGTTAGTCGGATTGTCTGTTTGTGACACTGCATCTCTTTTTGGGGTTGGTAAAACAGTCTTTTATCCTACAAACCAACACTGTGTCGTACCCTTTGTTCCTCCCCAGCCGCGTTTTTTAAGTTCACAATCTGTTTCTATCTCCCGCTCTTAGCTTGATTGCTATGGCTGAACGATTAAGTCCTGCCCCCTCATTAGCTTAAGGATGTGGAAATACAGAAATAAATATGGAAATAAACACAGAAATAAGAATATGGAAATAAATTAATAGTAAAATACAGAAATAAATAGGGAAATAATATTGATTAATAAATGTATATTTTTTACGTACAAATATTTTCATTGATGCATATATTTATTTATTTATTTCTTATTTTGGCAGACTTGGTCCTCCATACAAATACAAGCAGTTCAATAAACCAAAAAGTATCGCTGAGTTAAATAAATCCTTAATTCAACAGCCAAGAGTCCTCTACAACAAAGTGAGACACAGGTCACCAAATAAAGGCGGCTTTGTGTCTTCATAGTACTGTGTTTGTGTAGGTAGCTTAAATTTATGAAGTGTTATGCAATCGTTATTATGAATACTAGTACGTATCAGCTACTGTACTGTACTTTCTTTAAATGACAAATTGTAATAATCAGTCCTAAGGATGTCTTTTAGCCTTCCAAAGAGGGATGGTTTGTTATGGCTTCATTATTTTCCAAACTGTGTTGTCCCCCATCAGCACTGAATATGGACAAGTTGTACTCACTCAGAATGGGGTACATGAGAAGGACCTTCCTCTTGCTGATGTCTGGAGGGAACTTGGCATAGTAGACTTTGGCCTTTTGGGTTTCCTCATCACTCTGAATGAGGATCTTGCCAATACGGATGGACCTGCAACAGTCCCTGAGGCCCTGCTCCATGGCCTCACCTACACACAGGCACCAACATATGCATCAGGTTCATTCAAGGACACCTGACTAAATAAGCAATTGTGTCAAACATTTGAGTGTATGTCAGGGCTAATCATCCATCAATGGATGTGATTCAGAGAACAAATTGGATTTCTCTATTTTTTCCTGGTTTTTCTCCCTTCTCAATTCCCTCTCTAATCCTGCCTTGTCAGCAGCTCCACAACTCATTGTACAGATCTGTGGGATGACGAGGGGCACGCAAATGGTTCATCCAACCACATGTTGCCCAAGGCGCCAAATCTTTTTCGCACTGTTCACCCATCACCGAAGCCTTTAAGTTGGATCATACACGGGATGATTACGTTCACCGACTATACTTCTGCTATTGAATTCACAGGCGCCTGATCTGAACACAAAGAGTCGCTAGACAGCGACCTGGCAGGATATCGGACTTATCTAATCCAAATCCCAGGCAGTGCTTTGCCAATTCTGCACTACCTCATGCAGGGGGCCCAAGGTAAATCAGGGAACCCATGGTCGGGCTCAAACCCACGACCATCGCGACATAGACTGTCCTGCAGGGAATTACAAGTACTGTCGACTTGCCTTTTGGATTTTCACCTGCCAAAACTTTGTTCACTCATCGCTGGCCGCTTGTTGGTGTGTATGTTTAAACTGTTCCAAAAAATGTGTAAAACGCAGTGAGGGAACTAGCTCTCATATCTAGCAATACAGTATGTCAATCCACTTTTGTTGATAATTATATGAATGATGGCCAGCGGTGAGCGAACAAAGCTTTGGCAGGCAAAAATCCAAAAGGCAAGTGGACAGGGCCCTTTAGCCAACTACGCCACGCTGACCACCAAATTTCTCATTCGGATGTATCCAGTGCCTTACCACTCCTCATAATGCTGACACCGCAGTTTCCTTTCTCAAACTTCACTCCATTATATTTATGCCCTAAAGGAAGAGACATTAAAATAGAGATAACATGTCTTTTCTTTCTGAGAAATGTACAGCTATCCTTATAAACATTGTATTGGTCAACTTGAAAAACAATTTTACCAAATAATTCAAATAATTGTGGGATTTTATTGCAAACATTTAACTGAACCTGTGGGAGTGGTCACTGTACACTCGCTGTATGGCAGCTGATTGAGTCCCTCTTCAACGACTAATCTAATCTGTGGACAAACATGATAGGTCATAACTACAACATGCTATAAAAATGACAATACAATGTATAAAAATATACAAAAATGTTAGTTGGCCTAGAGTGAACATTTTTTAATTAAACTACACTTTGTTTTTTTGATGTTTCTTACCAATCTATCTGCACAAAACACAAAATCTCCCCTACTGGAGATAAAATGCTATAAAATTACAATACAATGTATAGAAATATACAAAAATGTTAGTTGCCTAGAGTGAAAAATGTTTAATTGAACTACACTTTTTTTTTATGTTTCTTACCAATCTATCTGCACAAAACACAAAATCTCCCCTACTGGTAGACCTATGGAGAAAAGGGGTAAATTCAGATGGGTAAACACACAGTTCCACATTTCAATGTGCATAGAGCCAGTAAGCATAGTATCTCGTTTTACAGCGCATGTCTGTTTTAAAGTATTCTAGCCCATATCTGCAAGAGTAAATTATTTTATAAATATCTTTATGTGATAGGCAGCATTACTTTTTGTGATAAATTGGTGTAATCTTTCTTACCCGAAAAACAAAAGCACACTTTTAGTAACCCACACAAATGTGTTTTCCTAGATACAGTATATCGTGGAACATGCGCACGACACTGTTGCATGCGCATTGACGTACTTATATTGTAAAATTATTATATAAAAGAACAATACGCTTTTAACACACAGTAAAACCTACTTAATGACGAATTCGTGAACAAGGTTGACACGGGAACTGCATACAATGTAGAAAAATAACGACTCACTTGTCTCTAATGATGGTCTGCAATTCTCGTATTTGGTCATTCAATGGAAGTAATTTTAATTGTGGTCCAATTTGAAACTGTAGTTCACTGTTGAAAACATTTTTACAACTTTCAGGGAGGACGTTAATGTTGCTGCAGGTAACAAATCGAACCTGCTTGGTACCACTCACTGCCGCGTGCTCTTGAATGTCATTCTTGTTCAGCTGCTGATTTTGACAAGGCATTGTGATTTCTGCACCAATCCTGTTGTCAAAATCCGGTTCCATGGAATAAAAAAACACGCGAACGTAAAGCACTTTAGGTACTATGCCCTTTTGTAATTCATGTGGTACATTGTAATGGTGAACATGTTTTTCGTCACCGTTTCTGAGCGCGTGCAGCACAAACGAATCCTTAGCTTAGCACGAAGCTACAGGAACATAAACATTGCAACAGGAAATTTAGTCACAACTGATTCTCGCCCCTGAATGGCCAGTTGACCATGTGTGTGCGCGGATGAAGGAAAGAGAGTGGGAACTGTGCTTAGGATGTGTCGTAATTTCCATGTCGATCACTGTAACGATCATGTGCATGTTATGTTGTGTTTAAGAAAATTGTATATATTGATTCATAAATATTTAGAATCCGTAATGAATTGTGGGTGATACCTTTAAATACATTGTAGCAAAGTCTCATTTCTTCAGTGTTGTCACATGAAATGTTATAATCATAGATTTTATAATCACAGATTTATTTTTTCATAATAATAAAAAACAAATTCCTATGAACCCCCTGCAATGATATATGCTATACTACCAAAACATTGTATGCCCAATACTCTTATACTGTACTAATAATTATAAATTGTAGTATTAATGGAAATGTCTATAACTTACTGTGTGTATTGTGTTTATGGAACATTTAGAAAAGTCTACTTCATAAACTGAAAGGGCATTACACAGGTTAGTTTAAAGTATTCAAACATATCCCTAAATTAAACTATAAGTATACTTTAAAGTGTACTAAATAAACAAAAAAGTGGGCCAATTTAGTTTACTTAGTACTGGTATATAAATAAGTATACTTACAAAAATAAACTTGAAGTATACTTTTTTTTTTAAGGGCAGCTCATTTTATTTATTTAATAAGAGAATAAAAAAAGTGCAGTGTAAGACAAACATGGTAAGCTTTCACTCATACCCATAAAATTATAATTTTAAACTATGCTTTACAGAGAATAATGAGACAAAAAAGTTATTCTGAGATTGCCATACAGGAAGACTAAGAAAGGAGAGGTTAGTGCATAGTATATTAAAAAAACATGTTTCAATTCATGCATATTTGTTCATCATCCATACCCAGCTAGCACAGTGGGTCTGGCCCGATTCTGGCTGAGAGTCGGGGCACTCGGCTAAGAGTCAGACTCGGCAGACTTCATGTGGCCCGAGTCTGGGCAGAAGTCTGCAATATCACTTGCGGCTGGGATAAGGCAAAGGAGCCCTAGCCGAGTACAGTACAGCGGCACATGCACTAGGACCTGGGGGGGGTCGCTCGAGCAAAATGGTTCAGCTGACATCATCAAGCAATACAGTCATTCAGCTACGGAGAAAAATTGCCTCCATCAATTTTCAGGTACGGTAAGTTGAATACTTTAAAAAAAGCTGTTTGGCATTTTGTTTAATAAATGTATATGTGTACAATTGTGTCTACGTTATGACATAAGCTAGTTACATCGA
>JACXGM010024895.1:0-15533 GCA_016801145.1 Umbra pygmaea | reverse complement strand
CAGGGCATAACCTTTTTCACCAAGAGGAATCACATCCAACCATTTCACCAAAGAAATGTAGAACTATTATAATAATTGTACGAGGGCGTAACTCACCGAGGAGATGACTCCAGCCATGCAGTGCGCCCTCCTTGTTCCAATGCTGCAGTTTAGAAAAATAGAGACGCGCGTCCCACCGGGCTACCATATTTAGAACAATTATCCTGGCATCACATATAATCTGAACATTGATTGAATTAAAGTTTTTGGCTACAGACGCAGTATCAATCGTTCAATTCTCCCCAATTAGAAACCCAGCAATCTCATAAAATTGTATTATAGTTATAGTTTGAATATACCAGGCAGAAAGGGACTTCATAGCTGCTAAAACAGCTGGCATACTTTGACTACTGTTGGCTGTGATATACCAGACCTGTCCCTGATCTCCCGCTGAAAGGTCCCGATGTAGAGAGCGCTAATTAAGGTCCTCCAGATCTGCCATCGCTTCGACTACAGGACTGCCAAAGCGCTTGTTTTAATAATATATATATATATATTATTTGATTCAATTTGTTGTTTGCCTAATTTCTGCCCTCATGTTATAGGCCACCGCGAAGTGAAAGGGAAAAAATAAACCACTTAATAGCAATGTGCTGTATATAATTAATTCGTAATTCTGAAATGTAATTTGCAATATGGGGTAACTGTGATGCAGACATATTCATCAATGATTGCTGGTTCAACAATTCACTGAACCGGGTGGTTATACCATGAACACCACTAGTCACACTATAGAATTTGCGTACACGAAGTCAGACCAGACGTGAGATTTTATCGCAGCCTACGATCACGTTCAAATTGATAAATCCGCTGCTTTGCGTATGAATCGCCGTACGCCCGCGTACGCCTGTTTTAGTTCGTACGCACGTTTCATAAATGAGGGTCATTGTGTCTAAGTGTGATTGTGTGTGTGTGTATTTTTGTATCATTGTGAAATTTCTGTGTCATTTTGTTAATTTTTTAATGGATAAAGTTTAACTTTATGAATTTATCAGTGATTAATAGTGGTCTTACGGTACCTGCCCAGTTCATTATCATACATGGCTCTCTGCCATTGAAGTTATTGGGCTCTCCAGGTGACCAGTTATCGTAATCAAATCTGGTGCCATCACTCCAAAACCATGTTCTGTCCTGTAGGGAAAGAAGTATCAATTAAATCCTATTGTATTCAAACGGTAGTTTTTGCTATTATTACTAACAATTATACAATTCTTATTATTACTATTGAGTGTTCCAGTGAAAGGTGGTAAAAATGTCATAAGAGACAATTTCAGTCACAAACAAATGTGGTATTACTTTTTCATTCTTGTAGTATATTCTGGTGTTTAAAATGTTATTATTAAACACTCATTCTGCATAATCCATTCTTTACATATGCAAGCATGAATTACAAATAAATCATAAATGCAGGCCAATCCCAAATCCCATTCGTATTTCTGCTGGATCAGCCAATCACAGGCCAATACCGATACTTTTGTTTATATTCCTAGAGCAACTGGCTGGAATAATGCAGCAATAAATTACTAACACATTTGGAATCTTCTATTGGTTAAGAAGATGTTCTTACTCGAATATAAAAAACATTGTGATACAAATAGCTCTATTCTTTCTGTCTAATCTGGCCATGTTGATTGATGTAGAATGTACAGGTCTACCATGCTCATTTTCATGGAGCCTAAAAAAATACAAATAATGTGTTTATTTAGCCTACTTACATTTGAAAAATGTCCATAGTTTTTATTACTACAATAAACACTTCCGTCAATATTACAAATAGCCTATTCATCATTTACAAAGTGGTTATTCAAGTATGCAACTGCTTACCCACTCATTATTCAAAAATGAAAACTTTGGGAACTCAAATTCATTTAGGCCCATAGAGTTATTGGATGGTTGATCATGAAAGAGAGAGAAACACTGCATACGGTTTTCATCTTATTCTGCTTGGTGCCCTGTGGTCTATTATACACAAAGTAATTTGTTAATAAAGGTTAAGCCGTATTTTGTAAGCTGGCTAGCTGTCTTTGGCCCAAAGAAGTATAGACTACTACAATGTTAAAGTCAAAGAAAAATTATTATGGTTACCTCATTTCAAATTAAATGTGTGGAAATGTATGAAATTGTGAAAAACATACAGCATTCTTTATAAATGCATTTGTTTTTCAATAAAATATTGAGAGGCTCACCTACTGTATGTGGGTTATTTATCAGACTGATTTAAATGTTGGCTACATTTGTTTTTATTAGATTTATACTGAAGTAATGAAAAAGCAAATGGAAATATTTAACATTTCATCAAAAATCTATTATCATAGAACACATTTAAAAATGTTTATGATAAAGCCATACATTCGTTCATTTTCTAAAATATCTAAAGAAACCCTGAAACAATGTACATTTTTATCATAATAAGCTATTTTGCATGATGCCATAGTTTGCTGTGGTGTATGGTTGTGTCATTATTTAATCATTTTTGATGCTGTGATGTTATTTTGATGGCCTGTCAGGCCTATATGGCCCATAATATATTGAATCCTTTGATAGATATATGTAACTATAATAAAGGAAACCTGTTCTGTAGTCATTCTGTAGCAGCTAGCATATAAAAAAAATTTATAACCTACCCTTTACTGTTTTACCATCTAATGATCTGTCATTGTTTTATAATTGTAATGAGTTTTAAGCTAAATAAATAAGACCAAACAA
Source organism: Umbra pygmaea (assembly GCA_016801145.1). NCBI lineage: Eukaryota > Metazoa > Chordata > Actinopteri > Esociformes > Umbridae > Umbra > Umbra pygmaea. The sequence continues at coordinate 12,788 of JACXGM010024895.1, read as the reverse complement.
AGAAAGTGAAACAAAGGAATAACTTGTTCTGATTTTACATCAAAGATCAGTTCTCCCAATCAGCCATTATAAATGGAGGTCAGATGATCACATATTGCCTATTTTTAACAAAAACCATCAAATCCCCTAGCTGATTGATCTGTGAATCCCTAAATCAAATTATAGTAATCAATATAATCTTGTAAACCTAAATCTGACTTTACAGGTGACCCTTGACACATTAATGAATACAGATCCTACTGATTTGTTAGTATGGGGAAAAAGATTAGGCCACAGTGAACTGGAGTTTACCTGATAAATATCAGTTCCTCCAATCCAGGTCGCAGGGTCACCACCAGCTGAGCTAGACACCAGTCTTCTTATTGCGTCATATTCCTCAGTACTGTGCACAGACACCAGGTTTCCTCCAAGGGACAGACAGTATTTCTAGAGTACGAGGTAAACAGAAACAGAAACAATTCCTAATATGAGTGTTAGTCAGATGTCCACTTCTATACTGGAAAATTGGCCATCAAAACGAATGCTCCTTAAACATGCTTTTAGTTGATCTGTCTTAACTCATGTCTAGTGGATTACATAATCAAAGGGCCTGAATCCTAACATAAAATCCATATTCCATGGTCATAGAAACAAGGCATTTCAGTATTTTACCTGAGTTATGTTGTGCCTGTTACTGTATATGAAAAACAAATTAAAACAAAAACACTGTTGATTTAATCTTCCCTACTTTAATTCACATTAGCGGGTGAGCGTAGTACCTCAGAATCGAGCCATGTTTTTGGAGCGCTAACGTATTTGAAGTAGCTGGAGTTAATTTTGGTCCAACCATCTGAGCATTGTCTGTCATCTTCGGCCTCCTGTTCCTTCAACGCAGCATCTGAAAGGAGGAAACATGAAATGCCTAGTATTACAGCCATCTTTACTGATTTACTGTACCAGTCAAAATGGACATTAAAGATCTGTATTCAGCTCACATTAACACATGTTGCTACAATTTAGAAAAATATTAGAAGTACTGATATGAAAAGTGAGGTTTCCTTACTCTCACTTGCATTGCCCAGGACAATTACAGCACTGAGAACCAGAAGCATGGTAAACTTTCCCATGTTCTCCTGAGAGAAAGAGAACAGTAAGGTGAGCATCACAGATAGTAGAGAGGAAGTGTGTATGTGCAGCACACACATCTTCTTTCCAGGTCTTACATTTCTTTAGTAAACTACATATACATAAAGGTTCTCTGTTTTCAGAGTAACCTCAGGTGTCTACACACAATGTAAATTAGATGTTTCAATTTCTAGTTATTTGCTGCCCTGAAACCGTTGACAAAGAAATGTGACATCCATGTTGAACCTGCATGTTGATCAATCCCCCTGGCGTTCAAACATATACTTTAGGAAAATGTCAATGACCCGATTAACCTTAACCATTGTGTTTTCAGAACACTTCCTTATAAATATATTCCTTATATTATAAATTTTTAAGTTTTACATTTAGTAGATGCTCAAATCCAAAGCAACTTACAGTCATTATTATATTCTTCTTCTTTTCATTAATAAACTTACATACAGTGCCATTTGAAATATTAATGTCTACAAAGATAAAGGAGCAAGGATAAATTCAATTATTTTAAAATAATATTACACAGTGAATCTGGCTCAAGATAAAAGAAAGTATTTTTTTTCTACATCATCTGTCAAATGCAAAAAAAGCCATATATTGAATGATATGGAATCATGTCCCCCTGGGGAGGACAACATATGCCTAAGATTTTAGAATGATAGAGTCAACCGCCAAGGAGTTATATTCTATTTTATAAGAGGACCTCACGTTTGTGGCCAAATGTACAGTACCCACGTTTCCAGCATAATAATTTTCATATAAATAACTATAATCTTCTTAAAATATAATATTATATTCTTATAATACCATAATAATTTATTTATTTATACAAATGGCCAAGTTAGCAGCCAACAATGGCCTTAGGGCAAATGCAAAACAATGAAATAAAACACTAGCCAGATGTGCAACTGTAGCTGTACGTCCATGATGCTCGTCCGTGAATAGCTCAGTTCATTGGATGTCTACCTAAGTTGAATTCAGATTTCTGTCATGATTTGATGGATTTACTGTCAGTCAAACAATGGATGCTCTGGCGTATCTGTGCGCTCCGCTTTGATACAAAGACCAAACCTGCTATAATTTCCCTTGCGAGGTTTAGAATGACCAATCAGCTATCTGTTAACACTTAGAAACATCTAGAGAACGCGAATTAAGTGCAGTGACTGGCTAGAAAACTGATTTGAAGCTTGAAATCCAGAAATAGTTTGGTGACTGTTTGTAAACTGAGACATTTGCTGTGAAGTTTTGTTGATTGTGTGAAAGTTTTCATCTAACAAATGGATTTTACCAATGAAAACAATGCTCAATTCTATTGCTAGGACCCTTTGGATGACGAATCAGAGAAAGTTAGCCAACTGTTAGTACATAATTTACTGTCACACGTGAATGTATTGGCTGAGTCACAATAGCATTCCGTTTTGTTTACAATGCACTAACCTCACATGATAACGTGGCTTTTTACTCTTATCATAGCTATTGTAAACTTGGATATGTTAGCTAAATTTGTGAGATTCTAAGCTTTTTTGCACACATCAGACATGCCTATGTACAGTAAAAATAGCATTTCTGTGAAAAGTGGTTCTTTATTAAGGTCAGTACAGTGTCTATACGATTACCCCTGTATATATACAGATTTTCTAAACAAGTCTAATATCAAAAAACCTCACAAAAAGGTCCTTTTGCTACAAACCGGTATTTAACGCATGTGCAGTTCGCTCAAATTCATTGATTAACATCACTCACAATTGATGGCACAGAACGTCTGTGTTTATCCATAAATCTTTTATAAACTGTTCACGTGACACAGTCGTGCGCTATCAATTGTGGAATTTCAGTCGTATTTGAAAAATAAAACGTATGATATAGAAATAAAATAGATTGTTTTTGAACAAAATAGCGTTCGTCATCAGAAACATGCTGTTAATTTAATTTGCACTGCTATTACAATTTTTTTTATAGCACACAAAATATAGCTAATGTAATTAAACACATGCAATCCCCCCAGCACCGGATCGTCTGAACCCCGAATGTCTGGTGACGTGCCCAGTCATTAATGTTTCCACAACCAGGCAGGGGATGATTTGCGCAATTTCAACGACAGCGGGAGAGAGAGATCATTCAATCTAATAACAACGCATAGGAAAACAATTGTAGGCTATATGCCTAATCAATTTACTGAAAATATAAATAAAACCATAGGCAGAACAATAATAGCAGGCAACCTGTACGTCTTATACAAACAATCGTTTGCATAGAGAATTATCACAATTTCGCTGGTAGAATGGTCCTATTTTTTATAATAAAGCTGTCAAAACTGTAGGCTATTTCTTGATATTTTTTTATTTTGAAAAAAAGCGGTCTAGAGTTAGATGGATAAACAACCCAACCCGTGATGTGTGGAAAACCCAGGGTGTGTAATATGAGTAGTAGGTACTGTAAGACAATTAAGCTATTGACATAGCATGTCTCACAGCTCCCAGGCTAGCATGTCTCATAGCTCACAGGCTAGCATGTCTCCTAGGTCCCAGGCTAGCATGTCTCCTAGCTCCCAGGCTAGCATGTCTCCTAGCTCCCAGGCTAGCATGTCTCCTAGCTCCCAGGCTAGCTACCCTAGCTCTCAGGTCCAGAGCAGTGGTCCACCACACAGGGCCCCCCGTCTGAGTGCCAGTTCCCCTAGCTCCGAGGCTAGCATGTCTCCTAGCTCCCAGTTTAGTATTCCTTATACAGTGCCTTGCAAAAGTATTCGGCCCCTTTGAACATTTCAACCTTTTGCCACATTTCAGGCTTCAAACATAAAGATATAAAACTGTAATTTTTTGTGAAGAAGCATCAACAAGTGGGACACAATCATGAAGTGGATCGAAGTTTATTGGATATTTCGAACTTTTTAAACAAATAAAAATCTGACGAATTGGGTGAGCAAAATCATTCAGCCCCTTTACTTTCAGTGCAGCAAACTCTCTCCAGAAGTTCAGTGAGGATCTCTGAATGATCCAATTTTGACCTAAATGACTAATGATGATAAATAGAATCCACCTGTGTGTAATCAAGTCTCCGTATAAATGCACTTGCTCTGTGATAGTCTCAGAGGTCCGTTGAAAGCACAGAGAGCATCATGAAGAATAAGGAACACACCAGGCAGGGCCGAGATACTGATTTGGAGACAGAAAGATTTCCCAAGCTTTAAACATCCCAAGGAGCACTGTGCAAGCAATAATATTGAAATGAAAGGACTATCAGACCACTGCAAATCTACCAAGACCCGGCCGTCCCTCTAAACTTTCAGCTCATACAAGGAGAAGACTGATCAGAGATGCAGCCAAGAGGCCCATTATCACTCTGGATGAACTGCAGAGATCTACAGCTGAGGTGGGCGAGTCTGTCCATAGGACAACAAATCAGTCGTATACTGCACAAATCTGGCCATTATGGAAGAGTGGCAAGAAGAAAGCCATTTCTGAAAGATATCCATAAAAAGTGTTGTTTAAAGTTTGCCACAAGCCACCTGGGAGACACACCAAACATGTGGAAGAAGGTGCTCTGGTCAGATGAAACCAAAATCAAACTTTTTGGCAACAATGCAAAACGTTATGTTTGGTGTAAAAGCAACACAGCTCATCACCCTGAACACACCATCCCCACTGTCAAACATGGTGGTGGCAGCATCATGGTTTGGGCCTGCTTCTCTTCAGCAGGGACAGGGCAGATTGCTAAATTGATGGTAAGATGGATGGAGCCAAATACAGGACCATTCTGGAAGAGTCTGCAAAAGACCTGAGACTGGGACGGAGATTTGTCTTCCAACAAGACAATGATCCAAAACGTAAAGCAAAATCTACAATGGAATGGTTCACAAATAAACATATCTAGGTGTTAGAATGGCCAAGTCAAAGTCCAGACCTGAATCCAATCGATAATCTGTGGAAAGAACTGAAAACTGCTGTTCACAAATGCTCTCCATCCAACCTTACTGAGCTGGAGCTGTTTTGCAAGGAGAAATGGGCAAAAAATTCAGTCTCTCGATGTGCAAAACAGATAGAGACATACCCAAAGCGACCTACAGCTGTAATCTCAGCAAAAGGTGGTGCTACAAAGTATTAATCTATTTATTCATTTTGCACGCCTAATTTTTCAGTTCTTTATTTGTTAAAAAAATTTGAAATATCCAATAAATTTCGTTCCACTTCATGATTGTGTCCCACTTGTTGTTGATTCTTCACAAAAAATTACAGTTTCATATCTTTATGTTTGAAGCCTGAAATGTGGCAAAAGGTCGAAAAGTATAAGGAGGCCGAATACTTTCGCAAGGCACTGTAGCTCTATTGCAGTCAGGCCAAATCTAAATACCAATAGGTCAAATAACACCTAGTATTTAACTAACTGGTTAGATTTCTCTGCCTATTACAGTCTACCGTTGACTGTCCCTAAGGCCCTTTTCCGGATTTAGCTTCTAGATTACCTCCTTAAGTTACCTTAAAGTTCCTGTTTCTTGATGTGCCCCAACTGAAGACTCACAAATTACAGTATTACCTTCGATATCCTAAACCAGTTGTTTCTTAGAATAGGAGTCGAGAAGTTATGTCGAATTATAGGAGTTATTCAGTCTTTTGCTAAACCCAGGTATAGTCGAGGTAGAGTCTTCTTGTCAAACAATGGCGTTTCACAAGAACACAAGAACACAAGTACAGACAAGAACACAGATTGAGAAAGGCCCAATGTCCCTTACACCCGTGTGTATCATCAGATTGACAGTTAACCCTCAGGGCCTTTCTCAATCTGTGTTCTTGTCTGTACTTGTGTTCTTGTGAAACGTCATCTTTTGTACTGTCCCAATACACAAGTTTGCATTTTGGAAAGAACGGTTAAAGATCCCGGAAGTGGTCTTGAAACGCCCATTTTACCGAGGATGCATCGGTTGGTAACAAATAATGTCTAATAAGCAAAGAAGTGCCACTCTCGGAAAACTTCCGGCTTTTGAACTGGTTGCAGTTCCACTCTAGTTCCATAAGAGGGCAGTCACATGTGAGTGCAGAATGAATGGAGGTCTATGGAGCTATACCCCTCAAAATCCACTTTTCTCGAAAAATAATTTTTTGTCTAGTAATTTGAATGTTGCAGTCGAAAGGGGAGGCCAAGAAAATACACACTGCTTGGTTTTAGATTTCTTTTAAGTCACCTTTTTCTTCTAAAAAACCCTTTGAAAATGTAAATGACGTCAATCACATTGTACGGCCAGAGATACTGCTTTACGGCAAGCTTACCTCTGGGTAAGGCTTCCCCAAAAGAAAAGTCGTTTTTCTACAATTTCGTACGCTATTTCAACACTAAATTCACTTCTGAGAACATTTGATGCGAGAAATCAATTGTGTAGATTTCAAATATTGGCATTTTAACGATAATCTATGGCAAATCGAAAATGTGCTCAAACGTTTTCGAAAGTGAGAATATCCATAAGCGCCTGCGGTTGTAAGTTAGCTAGCGAGCCAACCCTGTTTTATAGCTTAACATTTCTATCTACTTAATCACATTTGTTTGCCACTATTATTAAAGTTAAGTGCTGATTTATGTCAACTTTAAGATCATGTACGAACATAGTCAGAGACAAATGCTAAAATAGCAATTGCCAATCTGAAAAAGCCTGGCTGTTATTGTCGTTATGTTTGGGTACTGCAGACAGCGTCTGTGCGGGGGTATTATTGCGCAATACCAGCAGGATCACATCGTCTCAAACTGTCAGCAGCGTTTTGTGTGCTCGTCGTTTTGTGAGTTCATTCCTTAAAGAACAAATAGCAAAATCGTTCTCCCCAAGTACACAAGTCGTTCTTTGCATTTTTGTTTTTGAGAAACAGCCCGTCTAATAAGTAAACAGGCTTTGGCTTCCCCCTGTCAATACACGTTCTAGAAAGAGTTTTGGTTTGCTAATGTTTTAAAGACCACGCCGCAATATTCACATATTTCTTTATGAGAAAAAGAAAGTCAAAGTCCAGACCTGAATCCAATCAATAATCTGTGGAAAGAACTGAATACTGCTGTTCACAAATGCTCTCCATCCAACCTTTATGAGCTCGAGCTGTTTTGCAAGGAGAAATGGGCAAAAAATTCAGTCTCTCGATGTGCAAAACAGATAGAGACATACCCAAAGCGACCTACAGCTGTAATCTCAGCAAAAGGTGGTGCTACAAAGTATTAATCTATTAATTTATTTTGCACGCCAAATTTTTCAGTTCTTTATTTGTTAAAAAAATTTGAAATATCCAATAAATTTCGTTCCACTTCATGATTGTGTCCCACTTGTTGTTGATTCTTCACAAAAAATTACAGTTTCATATCTTTATGTTTGAAGCCTGAAATGTGGCAAAAGGTCGAAAAGTATAAGGAGGCCGAATACTTGCGCAAGGCACTGTAGCTCTATTGCAGTCAGGCCAAATCTAAATACCAATGTGTCAAATAACACCTAGTATTTAACTAACTGGTTAGATTTCTCCGCCTATTACACTCTACCGTTGACTGTCCCTAAGGCCCTTTTCCGGATTTAACCTCTAGATTACCTCCTTAAGTTACCTTAGAGTTCCTGTTTCTTGATGTGCCCCAACTGAAGACTCACAAATTACAGTATTACCTTCGATATCCTAAACCAGTTGTTTCTTAGAATAGGAGTCGAGAAGTTATGTCGAATTATAGGAGTTATTCAGTCTTTTGCTAAACCCAGGAATAGTCGAGGTAGAGTCTTCTTGTCAAACAATGGCGTTTCACAAGAACACAAGAACACAAGTACAGACAATAACACAGATTACCATCAGCTATATGTACTTCGCCAATACACGAGCGAATCCAGCTACAGAAGATTAGTGAGTGAAAGTGTTACATTTTTTCATCCTTGGGAAATGAGAAATAGGACAACCCTTTCCCACTATCAGAACAATTTATTATAGCACATCTGCGAGGCATTTTTCTCATTTGTATTGATATTTAGCAGTTGAGCAGGACATGGGCTGTTTTTTAAGGTGGCAATCCTGTACCATGTATCTTGTGTTCCTGAACACAAGAACAATACAAGTACTCAAATTCAGTTTATTTCCCATGTAGATTTCACAGTACATACAAAACGACAGGAAAATGAAAGGGCCAGCACTTTTGCTGCGGACAAAAAAAAGAAAGTTGGCGAAAAAGTCCACCTTAACATTATCAGAGAATGCGGGTAGATGGGCTGGTTTCGCTTCAGATGCCATCAAGCAGGATCTCTGGTCGTAATCTGTCCTTCACTGACCAATCAGCATTCATTAGCAGAATGCTAGCATGTTTATGGGCAACGACTCAACCTATAAGAAATTGAAAGGGCATAAGTACTCGTTCATTCAACTTTCGACCTAAATTCCATGTTGAACTTGCAAAAACTACAATCAAATCTGAGATTACTCAACGACAATCAGGCGAAAGAGAAAAATTTAGCCGTTTAGCTCCATAGACTCCCATTCATTTAGCACTCTCATGGGATCACCCCCAGTGGAACTCTGGTGGAACTGCAATCAAATTCGGTACAATGGGGTTTAATAGGGAGTGTACAGGCTCTCCGTAGACGGGCTCTGGTTGGTAACTTGTGTGAACTTGACCGCAGAAATATCCCAGCATTCATTTCGGCATTCGAGTAAGGACCGTGAAGCCGAGATAGGCAGGTTAATGCAGAGTCGTTTTGCTACAATTTCTTACACTATTTCATCACTAAATTCACTTCTGAGAACATTTGATGCGAGAAATCAACTATGTAGATTTCAAATATTAGCATTTTTATGAAAACTTATGGCGAATCGAAAATGTGCTCAAACGTTTTCGGAAGTGAGCATCTCCATAAGCATAAACGCCTGCGGGTTTAAGTTAGCTAGCGAGCCAACCCTGTTTTATACCTTAACATTTCTATCTACTTGATCACATTTGTTTGCCAATATTATTGAAGTTAAGTGCTGATTTAAGTCAACTGTATATAAATAATGTAAGTACATAGTCAGAGACAAACGCTAAAATAGCATATGGCCGTTCTGGAAAAGCCTGGCTGTTAACATGTTGTTATGTTTGGGTCCTGCAGACGGCGTCTGTATTATTGCACAATATGAGCAAGAGCACATCGTCTCAAACTGTCAGCAGCGTTCTGTGTGCTCGTCACCTTGAGTTCATTCTTCCAAGAACAACTAGCAAGAGCATTCTCCAGGATATGATTTAAAAAGAATAATACTTTTATTCAAAACATATAAAATCAATCAGTCTTCACCAATACATTTTTAATGATTCAAAGATTCAACGAAACCTCGCAGTTGGTCCTTAGTTCAATCGAAACTCAGTACTTTTGTCAAGTTTCCCCTTTGCTTTCGGATTTCCAGTGACTTTGACCAAGTCAACAAGTGATTTTTCAGCAGCAAAGGTTCATCTGCTTCAGTACTTTTGTTACTATTGAAATATTCATCGAGGTGAAATCAGTTTCACATTCGAGATTCAACAGACATTCACATTCGTACCTCCGTTTTGTCTCCCTGCCATATTTAGGGACCGGGGTGAAAGAGTAAACACCTTATTTCAGAAAATAAAAAAATTATATTTGTATGGTCACAGACACCTCAGTCTCGATGCATACCACTCAAGTACGTGGTGGCTTTGTTCTTCAAGCTTTGGTTTGTGAAAAAACATTTATTGTGTCTGTGACAATGTGTCTGTGACAATGTTTGACAAAGTTAATAAAGGATTAGTGAAAATAATCACTTTTCATTTATTTATTGATCATCCAATAATCAATAACTGCTTTTTTCACAACCCAAAGCTTGAACAACAAGGCCAGCATGTAGTAGAATGGTATACATCAAGAATGATGTGTCTGTGACAATCTTTGGCAAAGTTATTAAAGAAATAGGGGAAATAATCACTTTTCATTGATTTATTGATGATCTATTAATCGATAACTGCTTTTTTCACAAACCAAAGCTTGAACAACAAAGCCAGCATGTAGTAGAATGGTATGCATCAATAATGATGTGTCTGTGACCATTTTTGACAAAGTTATTAAAGGATTAGTGAAATTAATCACTTTTCATTGATTTATTGATTATCTATTAATCAATAACTACTTTTTTCACAAACCAAAGCTTGAACAACAAAGCCAGCATGTAGTAGAATGGTGTGCATGAAGAATGATGTGTCTGTGACCATTTTTGACAAAGTTATTAAAGGATTAGAGAAAATAATCACTTTTCATTGATTTATTGATTATCTATAAATCAATAACTACTTTTTTCACAAACCAAAGCTTGAACAACAAAGCCAGCATGTAGTAGAATGGTGTGCATCAAGAATGATGTGTCGGTGACCATTTTTGACAAAGTTATTAAAGGATTAGTGAAAATAATCACTTTTCATTGATTTATTATCTATTAATCAATAACTACTTTTTTCACAAACCAAAGCTTGAAGAACAAAGCCACCATGTACTTGAGTGGTATGCATCGAGACTGAGGTGTCTGTGACCATACAAATAGCATTTTTCTATTTTCTGAAAAAGGTGTTTACTCTTTCACCCCGGTCCCTAAATATGGCAGGGAGCCTAAACGGAGGTACGAATGTGAATGTCTATTGAATCTCGAATGTGAAACTGATTTCACCTCGGTGAAATATTCCCTATCCTTAATTCAACTTTATTAAGAACTTAGTTGGACCATTGCAGTTGGTCCTTAGTTCAATCAAAACTCAGTACTTTAGTCAAGTTTCCCCTTTGCTTACGAATCTCAAGCGCCTTCGACCAAGTCAACATGAGATTTTTCAGCAGAAGAGACCCGCTTCAGAACTCCCGTATTGTTGAATTATTACCTTCCCTTGACTCAACCTCACCAAGCACCCAAGGCTGTTCTCTTCCTACAAATCACAAGAGACTTCAACCAAGTCCACATATAATTTTTCGGAAAAGTAAACCAAATTCAGTGCTATAGTATCGCTGTATCAAGTGCCTTTTACCAATTGCCATAGATTGAATTCACCTGTTACCCAGAGATGCGCCAAGTACCATTCACTTACCCAAAGACCAAGTTCTTCTGACGCTAAAAATTACTAAGTACAAAAACTGCCTTTGTACTCAAAAATTCAACGGAGATTTAGGAAATCAGACAGACCGTCAGCACCTCCCGGGGCAGATAGTTCTTCTGTGGTAACCCATTAAACTCGAGGGGTTTTAAACCCTTCTGGTCTCGAACAGTCAACCCCTACTTCTTGCTTAACACAGTTGGCTGAGAGGCTCTTAGACCCCTCCTCCACAGGGTCTCCCAACTGGAAATCCCCCACTCTGTTTGAACTCTGCCAACAAGTCACAGCTCTTTGTTCAAAACAGTTTACAGAGCAACTTTCCATACACTTGCCTAACTGTCCAAAATACATACAATGAAAAATAATAAAATAGATATGATTATAAATTATGTTTAATAAGACATAATCTACTTCTAAACATTTCTGTAAGATATAATCAAATACAATTAATTAATCACCTTTTCATACATTTCTATTTTCTACTACAATCTTAAAAAATACTTTGGTATAAAAATATGGACCTTTTAATATACGCTGATCGCATTTAGTAATCATCATTATAAAAATATAGAATCCAAAACCTAACATCATAAAAACACTATAACATTTCTAAACCAATGTTACAGGGTAGAACAGCTTTACAAAGTTACTCTAAATATTTCTAACATCACACGTTATGCTTTTAATACCAAAATACATTTTTATTAATAATACTTGATAATGATTGTCGTGAGCATATTGTATTGGATCAACAGTCAACATAGTCAGTGACAATTTTGACATTTTTCAACATTTGAACTTGTAAGACTTTTTGTAATAGTGAAAAACATATACTTTGACTCACGTAACATTTTCAACAGTCCAGAACTTTCCTCCTTGAAAGTTCCTGTGAGACTGAGAGGGTCTGTTTCCCTCCGGTCTCAGTGGGTGGAGCCAAGCTGTTTCAGCATATGTATTAACTCTTTGTGTCCATCCCTATCTGTGACTTCTTTGTCAAGAATGGCTGCAATCGAGAGGTTCTTCATTGCTGGTGTACTGGAGAGGGGCCGATCTCCTTTGTCATTGTCCAGCACCCCCTCTTGGTGTAGTTTGTCATTACAAGCCTCCCAAGTTCCTTTCAGCCACTCGGAACTCTCAGATGGTTAGGAACGCTTCCTTGGGTTGCTACCAGGCCTCACCCGATTTATGATTTGTGGCTCATCCGCAACAGCTCCCAGGCTAGCATGTCTCATAGCTTCCAGTCTAGCATGTCTCATAGCTTCCATGCTAGCATGTCTCATAGCTCACAGGCTAGCATGTCTCCTAGCTCCCAGGCTAGCTACCCTCACAGACCCCTTGCGCCGCCACTGGACGTCACAGACATCCTGCCCATGTCAGGGCTTCCAGCCACCCTGCCCATGTCAGGGCCTCCAGCCACCCTGCCCGTGTCAGGGCTTCCAGCCACCCTGCCCATGTCAGGGCCTCCAGCCACCCTGCCCGTGTCAGGGCTTCCAGCCACCCTGCCCATGTCAGGGCCTCCAGCCACCCTGCCCATGTCAGGGCTTCCAGCCACCCTGCCCATGTCAGGGCCTCCAGCCACCCTGCCCGTGTCAGGGCTTCCAGCCACCCTGCCC
>JACXGM010024894.1:0-15326 GCA_016801145.1 Umbra pygmaea | reverse complement strand
GACTCGATGCTGCTCTGGATACTACCTGATCAAAATGCATATCTACTATATTTGATTGCACTGACTCGATGCTGCTCTGGATACTACCTGATCAAAATGCATATCTACTATATTTGATTGCACTGACTCGATGCTGCTCTGGATACTACCTGATCAAAATGCATATCTACTATATTTGATTGCACTGACTCGATGCTGCCCTGGATACTACCTGATCAAAATGCAAATGTAGAAACAAATGCCTGCAATGAAATAATATTAATGTAATAAGCTCCACCCTTAAACAAGACCATAACTTTATCAGGACTGTTAAAAAACAATCTTTTAAAGGATTTAGCTCCTAAATATATAAATCTGTTGTTCAATCACTAAAACCTAAATGTCTGAATGCTTCTAATTAGTTTAAGGTATATGTATAAAAATATACCCCTACTTATCCCACACATAAGCATTCCTCTTGTTTGTATTCGTAGACTATAAGCTAATTATTAACTGACATAAGGCAATATATAAAAATTGCCAAAGGTTGTATGTTTTTACATATATGTATGTTCTGATAAATTCATCACACGACACGTACATGTTGCCATCATATATGCCAATATAAGACATATAGGTTATGTACATACATTGACATTTATACGTTTTCCGTATGGGTTTGCCTATTAATCGTAGAGTCCATCCTCACCTTGTCCATTAGCACCTGTTTTGGGTCAGTGTCTGCCTGCTGTAAGGTTAAATTTCAACTCATTGTACTCTGTGCAGAAGTGGTCACCAGCCCTCCATCAAGTTCTTACATCCTGTAACTCCAGAGCAAGGAAGCATGCAAAAACATGACTCTTCATACCCCCCGTCATGTTCCAAAAATCTCAGGTGGGCAGTACAGGACAGTCATGGTTAAAACAATCTGGATATCTGAACGGTTTCTTTCCCTGTGCTGTGGCTCTCGGTAACAGGCCATCTGTTCCATCAAATCTATTCCAAACTGTAAAGTAAATAGCTGGACTACACAACACTTCGACTTTGTTCATCTCACTGTATCTAGATTTTGTAAATTTGTACATCAATTTAATTGTTGTGGTCACCACCGATTTGTGTATATAGTTGTCAAGGTTGTGTAGATTCTTTGCATTCTGTTTCTGATGTCTTCCACCGCCGTTTCGCATGGCTTGCAGCACCATGAAATTTGAAATGAGAATCGAACGGCATCTACACTGTACAAATTTTCGCTTCCGCGAGTTCATCCATTTAATAATAATTAATATTATTATTATTATTATATAGACAATAGAGCAAGACACGCCTATTGTACTTTTCACCGAGTTTTTTACTGGTCAAAGCCATAGCTTCGTTCACGTTTCATTGGGCAATACATCACTTCTTATATACTAACCAATCAAAAGTCGGTGGAGGCGCTGCTTAGAAACTCAATTATACAGTTGTTTTTTCTCGGGGCGGGAGGAGTAGCGCGTGAAAATAGCGTTGTTATTGTAACGTTGAACGTAGGGTGGAAGTGGTTCTATCAGGGAGCAGATATCCCATTCAAAACCATCGTTATTTGAAGAAGTCACTGGGGTAAGTGTAAATTAGCAGCTCACTTCGAAAAACACTTAGCTACTAATTCTGATTAACGGTAACCATCGTGTAATTTCACTAGTTTACCAAGTTAGCGATGCCAGGATCAGTGTCCAGCGAGTTCACATGGACGGAGGGCTTGTAGGAGAGGAGCCGCAGGAAGTGACATGCTAACGGACAGCTAGGCTAGTCCAGTTACTAAGAGTTCAGTCCAATAAACTACTATGGACTACAGTTTCAACATAATTTACATTTATTTTACTGTAGCTAGCAATACCTTCAAAATACGGAGTAATTTTCGGCAATATATTGTTGTCGTGTTGCCTGGAATCCGCGGCTCCACTGTAGCTGTAATAAAGTGCGCTGTGCTAACTGTGATCACTGCTACAGGACACTTGGTACGCGTGTTGGTCGTGGATACAGTGCCTGTGTACTCCTACTCCTTTCATGTTCATACAGTTACAATACTTGACTGTCGTCTTAGCTATAACCTGTTGAATTGCAACACAACAGTTATCTATGTCAGAATAGTCTTCATGGCATGGGGGAAAAACACAGTGCATATCTTAGCAAATATAGCCACTACAAAACCACCACTAGTAACCGCCCCTGTCTACGGACTCTGGAGTGTAGATTTAACCAGCACTTCGAAACAAGACTGTAAATAGGTTAATGCCTAGAGGCAATATCTCGAGCTCTGGTGCAGGGAAGGTTGGCTTCCAATCAACTGGACCGTTAATAGTGCTGTGGTATTTGGCTTCATGTTGCTGCTACCAGGATCCAACTCAACAGCTGTTTCTTTCTTGACTATCTACCTAACTGCCAATGAATACCTCTGCTGCCTGTTGCTCACTCATGGAAAAGTAATTTCAGCTATGCCAAAAGCTCCAACATATCTCAGCAAAACCACACTATGGAGTCACTCTAATGTCAGTAGCAAAGGTGAAGTTCTGAATGAGCTTAATTTGTTAGTAATGGGAACATAACTAGCTGGCTGGACCAACCAAATACTTGGCATTTTTGTTTTTCTATCTGTGTGCCTAGACCAGCCTGAGCTATTTCTCCACCAGCACATGGTTCCTAGATTTTATTATTGTTCCTGATGTATTGTTAAACCTTGCCTGTGGTTGGATGTACAGCGACAGCTGCACTCCTCCACACGTAGAGCTGATCTGGAAAAGGGCCTCTTGGTGTGTGCCAGTGTGTGTTTTCGGTTGGAACGCAAGGTATTATGTAGCATTTCTTCCATCATGGTTGTTGCTGTAATGGGTTTTGTGTATATGGACTAATTGCACCTAACCTGAATATTCTAAACTTTCTCTACAATAATTTTTTTCTTGAGCAGTCTGACGAAATCCGTGGGATCATACCTAGAAAACAGTCCCTACTGTAGCTTAACCAGAAAACAATTGAGACGATTGTTTCCCCTCATCAGGGGTTCCAGTACCTTCACTAATCAATTACTGTACTGTTTTTGTTTTCCCTTTTTTACGACACCAGATATGATGCTGAGTGATGTTTTGGGAACGTGTTGTGCAATCTTGTTATACCGAACATAAGAAAATCTGAAATAAATTACTCTCAGCACGACAAAGCAAAATATCAGTTGCCCCCTCCCCATGTGAAATCATGAGTTTATCTATTACGCTTCAGCATACTCTGCTTCGTTTTGTATGCCGGTGACTGAAAAACAGGATGCTCTTGTTTGCCACTTTCATAACCAGTCAGGGGTTACTGATTGTTGTGGTTTCGAGTTGCTGCTGCAGCCGCGTGCAACTGTCAGCAGTTAGAAAGCATACCGTGGAATATATTGTATGGATAGTAGTAAGTCCACTTTCATGAAGTCAAGTTGGAGATAGCACCCAGTCTGCATCTCCGAATGCTCTCCACAGCTGATCAGGCACTTGACCACGGTCCATCAGGGTAATGTAGCATGATGAATCAGCTATAGAACCTTCTTGGCTGGCGTCAGACAGTAGCAGCAGCAGTACAGACTGGAACCTAATATCTCAGATTCAGCCATGATAAGCAGATCGGGCTGCCGTCGGCTAGGCCTAGATGAGTTGGCTGGCTGGCTGACGGAACACTTTCATCTGTGAGCTAGCCTTTAGGCACCTCAGAAGTATCAGATCAGCCTGTTTGTTATAGCCCCAGGCTGCACTGTTTGATGTCATCATCTGTAAAGCAAGATGTTGTGCTAGGATATGTCCCCTCAGCTAACATCCACTTACATGCCAAACTAGCAATTTTTTTGTTTTTATATTGGCATTCCAGGTCTTAATTTTTATAATTTTTCTTCCTGTTTAGAGACAGGAAGCAAGTTATTTGTATATGACCATTCCTGCCATGTGCTCCTGCTCTTAACTGATATGCAAAACATCATCTGATGGTTTCAGTTCCTGTGTAAACTAACCTGTCTGTCTGGGAAATAAAACTTTCAACTGAACTGCAGTTAGTTAGATAGCGGTATATGAGTGCATGCTGTCAGTGAACAGAGCCCACTTCCTGCTCACGTTTTCACTTTTCTCAATCATACGTGGTGGGTATTTAATGCTTTGTGTTGAAATGAGAGGTTTGCGGTGTTAGTGTGTCAGCTGGAAGCAGGAATTTGTAGACTTGAGACCTAGATAAATATTCAGCCTATTTGAAATGAAACCACACTTTGCAATTAAGTTACACTTGTAGTCTGGAGCTTTACTTTAGTTTGTTCGCCACGTTGACGAAGGTAGTGAATTCTGCCTTGTGCATTCTTTACCTGTGACACAAGCGATGGTGTCAAAACCATGCATAAAAAAGTTGGTTTACACTTGCACATTGAATTGTATAATTCAAAATATCCTAGGAATGCCCTAGACAAAAAAGTAATTTGGGGGGGTCCTGAGGGGTGTAGTGACACTCTTTGATAATTATCTGTGGTTATGTGTCAGGTTGTCCATTTTGCTTTTGATGCCTCTAAGCTGTCTTTGTTATGTCTAGTAAAGTATTTACACAGCCATATAAGCTTAAACCACAGAATGATCTGGAAGCTTCACTTTTGTTATCTTTCACCTGTGCTTGATCCTCCATCCATCTTAACAAATTGCCATGCAGCATGGTGTTAACTAAGTCGTTATTTTCAGCTTGTTAGTGGAAGACGTGTCAGTGTTAACACAAAGCACTAGGTTATTCAGTTAGCCTTAAGCCCTGCACCATGCCCTACTTCCCAGCCATTAGCATCACTGTGACATTAGTAATGATATGAGCCCTAATGCTGGACTGTTAGCCCACTAGCCACACATTCTTCTTGTTCTTTTACATCCTGTTTTTTGAGTTCTCCAGCTGGCATCCAATCTTCTTTGCCAGCTTGGTTCCTTGCTGCCTGGGTGGCAGTCTGTCAACTCTAGCATTGGATTAGCAGGCAGATTTGTTATTTTGATCAATGTTGAATACCTGGAATATCATTCATTATATAATGTGAAGTATTCGTATTTCCCAAAAACAGTCATAATTTAGTGATGCATTTACTCAAGAACTGCTTTAACTTTTGTCAGATCATGGCCCTGAATGTAAAAACAAAGAACTGGTCATAATTGTAAATAGCGTCATTTAGCTATTTTGGGTTCAATTTGCTTCGTCTTTTGAATGTTTTGCTTTGGCTAAATTGGATGCATTCTTCTTAAGTAGTTCATAAACAATTACATCTTTTTTTACCCCAGGTTCTGTATTTCTGTGTTGCCGATGACAACCTGCTGGCCTGCGGCTGCAGTGCAAAGGTGAGGAATTTGGACCGCGTTGAGAAGGAAGTGACGAGGTGAGGTGGCAATGAAATGTTTGACAGCTTGATGTGGAGCGCAGCCAACAGGGCGGGGCCAACACCTTCGTAGCCTGCCCCAGAAACACCAGGCACAGACTAGAGCTCATTGACACAAAGCCCTTGGATCGACATCGCATCCCTTTGAAACCAATGTAATATCAGGTGTTACGCCACAGTCGGTTTCATACAGTCTTACAAATTCCAGATTATCTACTGAATAGCATTTGCAGAGGCTCAAAGCTGCTAAACCACCATACCAGGCCTTCATGCGTCAGTAAAAGCCTTAAATCAAATAGCTCCAACTGTACATTTCATGCTAGGCCTAGCTAGTGTAGCGTAGCCATAGCAGCCTCCACACAGAATAAAAGAGTTAGTGTAGAAACATGTCCCGTTTTTCTTCTACACAGACATATACACACAGTGAGACATGGCTCCTTTGTATCCCAGTGTGTTTCACATGCAGCAACCAGCAGAACAGAACTGCTATTGAGGTTGAGGACGTGGATGTAGGAGGAATTGTACGCCTGGAGTCCCACGCGGTAATAAACTGGTTGTAAGACCCTCTTCCTTGGTGCCTCTGAATACCACAGCAGCCCCCAGTTCCCCCTGAACACTGTCTGAACAGCTCTCCTTGTTCACCTCTGGCCCCTCCCTCTAACGCGCTGTCATTCTGTCTTCACTGTGTGCCTTAATGTCAGCTCTATGCTGCTCTGTAAATAAGCCAAGTGATTGAGCTAATGGCTTCAATGTAAACTCTTCCTTTGAAGCCCTGGCCTTTAACCTTTGCCGTGTAGGTCATCTCCAGTGCCTGCGGCTCTCTCACACTCGACGGAAGCGCACATGTGGGGCTGCTACGGAGCGTCTGTATGGGTTCAGCCCCATCCTTAAGCCAGGCAGGTCTCGTGGGGTAGGCAGAGCGCCCGACAGACAAGCAGCGGGTTAATGTGTCACTCAGGAAGCGCGGCGAGTTGGCAACCATTGTGGCGGTTGGGTGGGTGCAGGCTGGTTCCCCTCTAGACCCCCCCGTCCTCTGCCCATATAAGGACAAATCTCAGCCAGGCTCCCTGACACATTACTGTAGGCACTGCTCTGCTCTCCTAACCCACTTTTAGGCCTGTTTTTCTGGCCTGTGAAAACAATGCTGGTTGTAACAGTCTTTGAAAACAGATTTGACAAAGCAACAGTCACACAGTACCACGCTTTGTCTTCTTTTGTTACAGTAAGGACCGAGGCTATACTACAGACAAAATGCCTTGATAGGCCTTGTAGCTTGGTGGCTTGCCACTTGTAAATATTTCATAAATGATGAATTTAGTCCACTCCTGTGTGTGATCATAGGGTAATAAAGCATTACGTGTTAGTCATTGTCCTCAAACCAGAACAACCTTGTAAGATGATAAAATCCACAGAGCTCTACTACTACAATCTATTTGTTTCACTGTCCTCGTGTAACAGTCAGCGTTGAGGTTAATGACGTATAATCCAACACCAGATGTTGACCGTGAATAATCGCTAAATGCAGACATTAGGAAGCTAAAACAACCAAGAACATTTTTACCCTAATTGAATGATTTTACGTAAAAGGGAATTCCTAAAATGGCTCATGTGGAATTAGACATTGTTTGGTCACAATATATTGTTGTCCAACATTTAGTAGACCTAGGACACTGATGGTTTTTCAATTACCCGACTTCTGAAAATTATTTTACTTCTAAATAGCATCGGGTACACTTTCCATTCCTTCAACTAACCACCAGACGTATTATATTTTATTTTCTGATTAATTAATGTGATCTTATTGCAGCTATTGGCTAGAACATGTTTAATGTCCTCATGCTAGATGCAACTTCCATTTATGGTGGAATGTACAGTGTTTCATAACACGGTGGTTCACAGATTCGACTGACCTTGATCTCTTCCTCTTTTATCCATCCAGCGGTTGCACTCCATCTGCCCTAAATCTACATCTAAATAGTTAGATTACAAAACAGAATGCATTTCATCTTTTATGATCTCTGTGGGCTAGCTTACTAACATTCAATAGGATATATGGTCATGTAGTTCTTGCTAACCAACGTTTGAAGTTGAAGGCGAAGTTCAAACTAATAGTTGCATTTTTTTGCTTTTCTGAGCGATGACGTTATACGTAGGGTAAAGAGCGACAGGAAATCAATGTTTCTCTTCTTGCGGTGTTGATCCTCTGGCTTTCCTTCTTCTATTCAAGTTTAGCTCTGCAGCACTGCCAGATTAGCTTGTTGATGTGAAATAGTCACCCGGGTGAGAAGACTTTCTCCCACGAATTTCGGGTCAAGTTCAGCGTGTCGTCTGGGTCTGTGCAGAGGTCGAACACACAAACATTTCCTGCTCTGCCTTTGGTATTGATTAAATGTGTTTAGGTTCCTCGGTTTTCAGGCACAGTGCTATGTCAGGCCTTCTGTCTGTGTGAAATGTTGGA
Source organism: Umbra pygmaea (assembly GCA_016801145.1). Classification (NCBI taxonomy): domain Eukaryota; kingdom Metazoa; phylum Chordata; class Actinopteri; order Esociformes; family Umbridae; genus Umbra; species Umbra pygmaea. The sequence continues at coordinate 7,503 of JACXGM010024894.1, read as the reverse complement.
CAAGCAGTAACGTCAGTGGGTTCTTCCCTCTAGTTGTAGACAGGACGTGTCATTCCCCAGTCCAAACAGGCATTGGTGGAAATAGTTGGGGCTTTGGGTTCAGTACTCATTTGGGGTCAACTTTATTTTCTTTGTTAAACTGACATTTCTGAACATTTTCCATTTCTCCCTAATGCTTACTAATTTCCAGGTTGTGATTAGCATAAAATGGGTTCTGTCAGCATATTCGGTTAAGCAATGGTTAAACATAACTGAAAAAGGGGATTTTCCTATTTATGCTTTTCAAACAGGAGAGAGGCTAGACTGTTGCCATGCAGAATTGAGAGGGGGTGATATGCCTTATTTAACACACTTGGACATTTCTGGGACACTGGCTCTTCCGGTCTGTTGAAGCTCCATCACTAACTCTTGGACGACCCTTGAAAGTGTAACTGTCAGCTAAGAGCTGCTGACGCGCCTCTCCAGACGGACGTCTTGATGTTTACTACGCCTCAGGAAAAACACTTTGCCAACATCCACAGAGCACTGTTGCCATAGACACCACACACAAAGAGGGAGACACATGTTGAGGTAACGGAGAGGGAGCCTTGCTGGAGCGTTTGTAGACTTCACTAAAGGGACTATCGCTCTCCAATTGGAGCTGAAGAACATTCTGGAGATGTCTTGATGGCCAAAATTTGGCGATTTTTCTATGTGACTTGGTCTATGATAAAGGCTTGTCATATCAAAAGATATCATTACTGACCGAGCCATTATTAATTAGCCTAATTGATAGGCCAAACTCGGCTTCTTCTGACTCAACGAGAATTCAGTTTGTGTCAGAAAAAGATGGTTCTCAATTGTTTTTTCAGCGTGTGGGATGACTTCATGGGAGTTCCCCTTGTTGAGGAAGGAGTTCCTTTTGTGGTTTCGGCTAATTTAGTGGAAATACTGTTTTTGCCAATTGCTTTTTGTCTGCTCCCAAGTTCCCTTTTCACTTTTTTCTTCCCAGGGACTTTTATCTTTTGCTCAGTTTTTATTCTCTTTGTGGTTCTTTGGCCTTTTGAAAAAAGTACCACTTTTGATAAAGACCTAGAAGCTTCTGCACCTTGGCAAATCCCATTTAGTGGATGTTTTTTGTGTTGTGACAGACTGTAACACCTGGTAGGCCTACTATGGCTGTAGCTCTTGAGCTCTTAGGACCTTTTTTATTTTGAAACTGATTTTACCAGGTAGGTATCTATCATCTCCAGGCGGCTTCACGTTCTTCCTTCACAAGACCACCAAACTGTATTGATGCTACATAGACTATGGTCACAGTCCACCCATCAAATCTTCATTGCTGGACAATAATTAAACACTGATAAACAAAGTTACCTCATTACATTGGGCTGTGTACCTTCAGATCCCCCACCCGGTACAGCCAGAAGAGGACTGGCCTCCCCATTGAGTCTGGCCTCTCTCTAGGTTTCTTCCCAGGTCCCTCCTACTAGGGAGTTTTTCCTAGCCACTGTGCATCACTTGTGTTGCTTGCTTTTGGGGGTCTCGGGCCGGCTGTCTGTCAAAGCACTTTGTGACAAAATAAATTTGATTGAGGTATTACCTAAATAACTTTCCAACATTTTTACATTTGATTGCTTAGTGCTCATTTTTGTTTTTTTTCATATCCCAATTCCCACTAATCCTGCCTTGTCGGCAGCTCCCCATATCCTTGGACAGATCAGTGGGATGGCAAGTGGAGTGCACATGGTTCATCCAACCACATGTCACCCAAGCCACCGATTTTCTTTTTGCACTACTCATCCAACACAGAAGCCTTTAGTCAGATCATGCATGGGATAATTACGTTCACAAAATATAATTCCGCAATTTAATTTACATGCGCCCTACCTGCACACAAGAGTGACTTATCTAACCTAAATCGCGGGCAGCGCTATGTCAATTTTGAGCTGTTTCGTGTAGGAGGTCCGGGGAAAGTCAGAGAACCCATAGTCAGGCTCAAACCCGTGACTATCATGTCGTAGACTGTTGTGCAATGCAGCGACTTAGCCCACTACGCCACAAGGACCGCCTGTTCATCATAGTTTAAACATAGTTTCTTTTGTTTTACGTTGCCCGATTTACCTACTATAGATTTTTCACTAGTGTGAAATCTTTCACTGGGCTGTTTCACCAGGTCAGTCAAATCTGGTAGAGTGAAAGAAACGTACTACATGACAACCCTTCAATAGGCATCTAATCTGCACTTAGCTATACTGAGTTGGTGACATAGAAATAGAATAAATATAGAACAGCCATTCCAATTCAATCAATTTAGCAAAATGGTCAGAGTGGCAGCTATTTTTATATGTACCATTCAATTGCAAAGACCTAGCGGTCTACGTCCACATTAAACAGATTTGCGGAAGGTTGCGGACTCACTTGTGTCATGTCTTGTCGGTAAAGAGGAAGTGGAGAGTGCAGCATTTAATTTCTTCAAAATTCTATTGGTAAATCATCAAAATATATTCAATAACTGCTATTATAATACTCTCTAACTGAATCTCGAACTAGTGAGTGGGACACACTTTACTGATGCGTGTTGTCACCATGACAACTGGCAACAATCGTCATTTTGTTGTGTACTAAGTGAATGACCACCAATCAGTTCAATGGCCTTTTTATTCATTCTATTTCTATGGTTGGCTAATTTGATTAAGAAGATAAAATGTGGTGTTTACATTAAAGGTGTTCATTAGACACCCGTCCATATTGACTTGCATAGTTTAGGTAACTGTTATATTCAGGGACAAAATGGAAATCCCCCTGCCTGCTCGGGATTTGACCTCACAACCTTCGGCTCACTAGTCAGATTCTAGTCAGAACTACTGCCTGCCTGCAGCCTCTGGCCTGATAACTTACCAGTAAAAAGAAAGGTTGGTGTGAAGTTTGAATTTGTCATATTTTCTGTGAATAAACATCAGCCTCGAGGCAACCGTGCTTCCCAAAAACATTTCCGTGCACCTTTCATCCAGGGTGCCAAACACAGGGTGCCAAACACAGGGTGCCAAACACAGGGTGCCAAACACAGGGTGCCAAACACAGGGTGCCAAACACAGGGTGCCAAACACAGGGTGCCAAACACAGGGTGTAAGAGGAATTTGGCACCAAATTAAAGTTGCACTAGAACCAGCCACTTTGTGGAGTGAGTCATTTTGTAGAAGCTTCTGAATCCTGAGTTAACGAGATACTTTTTCTCTGAAGATCATAAAGTCTTTCGCAGCCACTTAAGTACACAACAACAGAGAGAAAGTCTGAGAGGTTATCTGAGTTCCTTGTGGTGCTCACAAACGCAGCGAATGAGACTGTAGAACATGCACCGCTTACTTAAAATAGTAAGGATATCATTCTGCAGGCAGGGATAGGCCACTATGTAGATGTAGGAAACATTTAATCTAGAGAGAAAAGCTTTGGTCTATCAGACAATGCTGAGCATTTAACCATTTTATGTTTTTGATTATTGAAAACTCATTTATCCAATGTTCTTTCAAGTATTCATTTAGTTTTGTGAGCTCAGCACATGTAGTCTATAGAGAAAAATAAAAGAATAAACTAGAGGCTGTTGAACAAACCACGTAGCGTAGGGTTCTCTATGGATTATGAGTTTCAAACTCAATTATATTCAGCATGTAATCACGATAATGAACTACACTCACCATCGTTAATTGGCTCCAAGGCACAAGAGGTACCGGTAATACAAAATAACAGACAGAAGGTACTGTAGTTCTGTTACACGACTGACAGTTTATTTTAGCTGCAATGAAACACTGGACTAAAGTGATTTGTCAGACATCTCTTTTGCCAAGAAAGTATTGAACCAGAAGCTTTGTAGTGTTGCATTAGGCAGCTAGTTACCAGCTGGCCTGTAGCAGCCAGTCAGCAAACTACTACCGTTCTTGCCTAGCTACATAGATAAGGTAAACTTATCTTGTAAAACAAAGTAAACTACATGGCTTTCTGGCTGATATTATGTTCATTTGGTTGTAAACCCTGCACTAATGGACAATAGCTCAACAACTTATTCAGTTTCATAATTACATAGTTTTCGAACTATTTAAAACAGCAAACCAACCACCAAAGCACTAATAAGTCAGCACGACTACCAGAATAGTTTTCAGTAGCATGGTTGCGAATGGATACTCAACGCTGAGGGCGCGCTCACTGACACCGACCCACATGGGCGTTCTCGTTGCTGTACGTGCAGACAGCTGAGGCATTTTACATTTCGGTCGTTTAGTCAATGCTGTCTCTTACAGTTAATTTAGTTCAGTTTAAAATAGCTAGATGGCACAGGCACACAATTTAAGTAGAATCACTCATAGATCAACCATGAAATTCCAAGTTTATCCCAGGTGGATTTGATAGAAGAGGGCACAAATCATGACAAACTAAGTTGCATGTTTTTGAATTGATTTCCTCTGTTTAAATCGGTCTGTCTATGTGTTCTGCAGCCCTGCTGTTTGCAGGAATCCTGCCACAAATTGATAAACCCCCACCTGGCCGTCCTTCCCGTTTTGCTTGTGTGTCTGTCAGTTAGGAACAAAGAGCTGTTATGAGGTGTGGCTCTGCGTTTCCCCTGATGAGTTCCACTGCAGAAGTGTCCTGTGTTTCCCTGTCCACCAACCACTGGTCACCATGACAACGGTTTAGCAGCCAGACCGGAGGATGCATGCAGTTAGCAAGTGGTGTGTTGCGTGTGTGTGTTGGGTTAGAGTTCGCTGTGTAGGCACTCGCGTTGTGCTAAATTTGGACTGAAATGTCAGGGTTAGTATTAGTTAAAGTAGTATTTTATTTTGAAGGGAAATAAACTTTGGTGTCCTCGTTTAGGTGCATGTAAAGCCTGAGAATATATGATGTCTGTAATTCATAACAGGAAAGGAGAGGTGAACACCCATCATCTATGACACTACTTCAGTTCTGACCGATCAATCCGGATTAGAAAAACTAACACATACTTGGCATGTTGACACATCATCAGTTAATAAGGTCTAGACACTGTAGCTTCCTCGGTGACATAATGTTACTTTTCTTAACAGCACTTTTCTGTGTAGATAGTGTTTTCTTCCAGAAGGGCTATGCTGTTAGCAGTAACTTGGTGCCAGACCAGAAATGCTTGTTATCTAAGCATACCTGACATGACACCTCCAATAGGATTTAACAGTAGATCAGGAACAGACCGCAACTTCACCACACTAAGATGCAACACAGCCTCGCAGGAGACCGGTCGCTATTTAGCAGCCTCCTGACTGACGCTCCAAAGATCTTCACAGCCGTTGAAAGCTCTGTGTTGTCTGTCTTCTGACTGGGTTGGAACACTGCTATTTCTGTTCTTACCGTAGTAGTAGGTCACTAGGTTGGAGCATTCCACTCTGCTGAAAAACATCTTTATTTTCTGGAACACTGTGACTCCCCAATTGTACCATCTTCTCTTCAGTGTAGAGCACTACTTCCTTGTGTAGTGGTCAAACGTAGTGCATCACATTAGATGTCATTTGGAAGTCAAACACTATCTTTTCCTGATTGGAATACCTGCCGTGTCTGTCAGGAAAATGCCAGGTTGGTCTTTTTATCAGTGAAGAAACTGAGAGACAAGAGGCTGGGCAATCACGGAGAAGTGTGTCGCGTCTGTGTGGCGACAACGGAGTGCATAGGTGTGTATCGCGTGCGGCAGGTTGTGGGACGAGAGAATCGTGTCCCACCTTTTCGACTATCTTCACGGATCCAGCCCTCCACATCCCAGCCCCCCCAGGTTAGGTAGAGGTGAGGTGCCGGGGGGAAAAGAGTGAGGACTATTAACTATGACAGATGGGAAGTGAGGTAGAAGCAGCAGATCTGTCCCTGCCCAGTCCAGCGTGACACAGGCAGATTGAGCTGAAGAAAGAGGATGCTAGAGGACTGTCGTTAGGACCAGGGGCTCTGAGTTGGGCACGAAAGGGGAACTGGATGCATGTGAGTAGTGCAGCTGGGCAATATGAACCAAAAATCTGTATACGTTTTATGCTTTGGTTAGAGATGGTGATAAAAATAGCCATTAATGTTTCTATAGCGTTAATCTACATCAGTTTCCTGAATGACAATTTGAGCTACTGCTAATAATACTGCTGTGTGTGAGAGGTCTAACGATGCATGTGTAGACGGTTAAACCTGAAGTCAGTCCCCGCTCAGGAAAATTAGTTGGTTAGGTTAAAACGTGCAAATTAGTGTAAGGTTTAGTTATTATGTGTTAGGAGTTAAGATTGTGCTATTGTTGTTATGGATTGTGCTATTGTTGTTACACGCTGTACTTCTGCTCGTGATATTAACGCTAGCATGTTCACTTGTTTTTCTGATGTTAATGGAATTGTGAAGATCAAATATAATTGAGGCACTCATTGTTTTTAAGGATTGTACTTTTTTCCTCAAAGATATTGTATACGTGATGACAAAGCAATTCATCATCGGGTGTTCCTCAGTGAAACTAGGTCAGCAGTGTGCTTCGCTCGTGTGTTTTCTTTTTCTGTCGCTTGCGCTGTGTGAAGTCTTCAGGCCCCTCCCGCTGACATCTGATGAGTTAACTTCATTAGCATGTAGTGGTGAAACAAAAGGCTTGGATGGTCTGCTTCATTTACTGCTTGTTCAGCAAAAGCTCTTTACAAACTATTTTGATCGTATGAAACATAAAAGGCCAACAATAAATGTGAATTGGTTGGTAAATGATCTAAAGTCATGGAGTTCTGATTTCTCATCTACTGGTGGGGAACACGGCACACCAGTCTTCACACGTTACAGCTAGCACTACACTACAGTATGTCGATTGTACATCTGAGTTGTTAAAAGAGCCAAGCTGTTTGGCCCTGCAGGGGGCATTACATGGGGTCTATTATATTAGGCTCAGGGTTTGGGGTTAATGTTAGGGCAAGGTTTAGGGTGTAGGAGAATTTGAGTTTAGTTTTTCCTTAACACCCTGTGGTATTAGAACATTTGCTTTTCAGGAGGTATATATTTGATGTAAGCCCAGTTAATATGGAACAGCTGAGAGATGTGTTTTTAATTATTGTGTCAAACAGCCTGCTTGACTACATTGTTTTTGAACTTCACTATCATTTTCTATCCTGAATTATTTAGCAGTCATGTGTCTAAACCAAGAGAGGGAGGAAGTTGATCAAAAGAAACATAATCATGTTCGTTGTTCAGGCACACCCACACGTACACACCTTTGCCACAAACAGTATGTGGTCAGGTGACAACACTGTTGATCTGACACTTTAATGGGCCTGGTTTTTGTGAGCAAAGATATTGACAAACGGCCCTGGTTTTGTTTTTCAGAACGCCAGACAAGTGGATGCTGTAGAAGAGAGGCCCGGTCCAGATACGGTAGGTCCACTAAACATATCTTCCCCACACTCAGAGGTGGATCGCTGTTGACTTAGATCATGACTAAACAGATGCTGAACTGCCATCGATGTTCCATGAGCTGGCCTCCACACTTGACTTTGTGGTGGGTTT
>JACXGM010024892.1:0-15509 GCA_016801145.1 Umbra pygmaea | reverse complement strand
ATACCCTCTGAATAATATAATGATAATATAATGAATAACAATAATAATAATAAAAATATAACAGCTACAGAAGAGAAATAATAAGCTATTTACTCTCTGTACATGTAAACAATACCTTCTGAATAATATAATGATAACATAATGAATAACAATAATAATAATTAAAATATAACAGTTACAGAAGAGAAATAATAAGCTAGTTACTCTCTGTACATGTAAACAATACCCTCTGAATAATATAATGATAATATAATGAATAACAATAATAATAATTAAAATATAAAAGCTACAGAAGAGAAATAATAAGCTAGTTAATCTCTGTACATGTAAACAATACCCTCTGAATAATATAATGATAATATAATGAAAAACAATGATAATAATTAAAATATAACAGTTACAGAAGAGAAATAACAAGCTAGTTACTCTCTGTACATGTAAACAATACCCTCTGAATAATATAATAAATAACAATAATAATAATTAAAATCTAGGAGTTACAAAAGAGAAATAATAAGCTTGTTTCTCTTGCTACATGTAAACAATGGTGGTGGGAAATTAATCTTTACAGGACCAAATAATGACTCATTCAACAGCTGGCTTCCCATCACACCTCATCTAACAAAGGATTTCCTGGGATGTATTAAGATTCATGGAAAGGGGGCAAACCTCCCACTGGAGCACGACAGACATGCCCAAGGTTGATACCCAGCAGATCAATGTTTGTCACACGATTAAGCCTGTACATTTGGTTTTGATCCACCCATAAAGGGAGATTGGTATTATTACATGTAAAAAAGTTTGTACAGGTCTTATGTATTCTCCACAGGATAACGAGTAGAGACACATGCCATTGCACAGGTTACGGGTTTCTCCACAGGGTTTCTAGGAGAAGACAACTGCTAGCTTCCCCCTCTGGAAGATATTTACAGTGCCTTGCGAAAGTATTCGGCCCCCTTGAACATTTCGACCTTTTGCCAAATTTCAGGCTTCAAACATAAAGATATAAAACTGTAACTTTTGTGAAGAAGCAACAAGTGGGACACAATCATGAAGTGGAACGAAATTTATTGGATATTTCAAACTTTTTTAACAAATAAAAAACTGACAAATTGGGCGAGCAAAGTTATTCAGTCCCTTTACTTTCAGTGCAGCAAACTCTCTCCAGAAGTTCAGTGAGGATCTGTGAATGACCTAAATGACTAATGATGATAAATAGAATCCACCTGTGTGTAATCAAGTCTCCGTATAAATGCACCTGCTCTGTGATAGTCTCAGAGGTCCGTTGAAAGCACAGAGAGCATCATGAAGAACAAGGAACACACCAGGCAGGTCCGAGATACTGTTGTGGAGAAGTTTAACGCCGGATTTGGATACAGAAAGATTTCCCAAGCTTTAAACATCCAAAGGAGCATTGTGCAAGCGATAATATTGAAATGGAAGGCGTATCAGACCACTGCAAATCTACCAAGACCTGGCCGTCCCTCTAAACTTTTAGCTCATACAAGGAGAAGACTGATCAGAGATGCAGCCAAGAGGCCCGTGATCACTCTGGATGAACTGCAGAGATCTACAGCTGAGGTGGGCGAGTCTGTCCATAGGACAACAATCAGTCGTATACTGCACAAATCTGGCCTTTATGGAAGAGTTTCAAGAAGAAAGCCATTTCTGAAAGATATCCATAAAATGTGTTGTTTTTGTGTCTCCCAGGTGGCCACAAGACACACCAAACATGTGGAAGAAGGTGCTCTGGTCAGATGAAACCAAAATCAAACTTTTTGGCAACAATGCAAAACGTTATGTTTGGCGTAAAAGCAACACAGCTCGTGACCCTGAACACACCATCCCCACTCTCAAACATGGTGGGGGCAGCATCTTCAGCAGGGACAGGGAAGATGGCTAAAATTGATGGGAAGATGGATGGAGCCAAATACAGGACCTGATGGAGTCTGCAAAAGACCTGAGACTGGGATGGAGATTTGTCTTCTAACAAGACAATGATCCAAAACAAAGCAAAATCTACAATGGAATGGTTCACAAATAAACATATCCAGGCGTTAGAATGGCCAAGTCAAAGTCCAGACCTGAATCCAATTGAGAACCTATGGAACGAACTGAAAACTGGTGTTCACAAACGCTCTCCATCCAACCTCACGGAGCTCGAGCTGTTTTGCATGAGGAATGGGCAAAAATGTCAGTCTCTCGATGTGCAAAACTGATAGATACATACCCCAAGCGACTTACAGCTGTAATCGCAGCAAAAGGTGGCGCTACAAAGTATTAACTTAACTGAATAATTTTGCACGCCCAATTTTTCAGTTTTTTATTTGTTAAAAAAGTTTGAAATATCCAATAAATTTTGTTCCACTTCATGATTGTGTCCCACTTGTTGTTGATTCTTCACAAATTCGGCCCCCTTGAACTTTTCGACCTTTTGCCACATTTCAGGCTTCAAACATAAAGATATGAAACTGTAATTTTTTGTGAAGAATCAGCAACAAGTGGGACACAATCATGAAGTGGAACGAAATTTATTGGATATTTCAAACTTTAACAAATAAAAAACAGACAAATTGGGCGTGCAAAATTATTTAGCCCCCTTAAGTTAATACTTTGTAGCGCCACCTTTTGCTGCGATTACAGCTGTAAGTCGCTTGGGGTATGTATCTATCAGTTTTGCACATCGAGAGACTGAAATTTTTGTCCATTCCTCCTTGCAAAACAGCTTGAGCTCAGTGAGGTTGGATGGAGAGCATTTGTGAACACCAGTTTTCAGTTCTTTCCACAGATTCTCGATTGGATTCAGGACTTGGACTTGGCCATATTAACACCTGGATATGTTTATTTGTGAACCATTCCATTGTGGATTTTGCTTCATGTTTTGGATCATTGTCTTGTTGGAAGACAAATCTCCATCCCAGTCTCAGGTCTATTGCAGACTCCATCAGGTTTTCTTCCAGAATGGTCCTGTATTTGGCTCCATCCATCTTCCAATCAATTTTAGCCATCTTCCCTGTCCCTGCTGAAGAGAAGCAGGCCCAAACCATGATGCTGCCACCACCATGTTTGACAGTGGGGATGGTGTGTTCAGGGTGATGAGCTGTGTTGCTTTTACGCCAAACGTAAACGTTTGTATTGTTGCCAAAAAGTTTGATTTTGGTTTCATCTGACCAGAGCACCTTCTTCTACATGTTTGGTGTGTCTCCCAGGTGGCTTGTGGCAAACCTTAAACTACACTTTTTATGGATATCTTTCAGAAATGGCTTTCTTCTTGCCACTCTTCCATGAAGGCCAGATTTGTGCAGTATACGACTGATTGTTGTCCTATGGACAGACTCGCCCACCTCAGCTGCAGTTCATCCAGAGTGATCATGGGCCTCTTGGCTGCATCTCTGATCAGTCTTCTCCTTGTATTAGCTGAAAGTTTAGAGGGACGGCCGGGTCTTGGTAGATTTGCAGTGGTCTGATACTCCTTCCATTTCAATATTATCGCTTGCACAGTGCTCCTTTGGATGTTTAAAGCTTGGGAAATCTTTCTGTATCCAAATCCGGCTTTAAACTTCTCCACAACAGTATCTCAGACCTGCCTGGTGTGTTCTTTGTTCTTCATGATGCTCTCTGTGCTTTCAACGGACCTCTGAGACTATCACAAAGCAGGTGCATTTATACGGAGACTTGATTACACACAGGTGGATTCTATTTATCATCATTAGTCATTTAGGTCAACATTGGATCATTCAGAGATCCTCACTGAACTTCTGGAGAGAGTTTGCTGCACTGAAAGTAAAGAGGCTGAATAATTTTGCTTGCCCAATTTGTCAGTTTTTTATTTGTTAAAAAAGTTTGAAATATCCAATACATTTCGTTCCACTTCATGATTGTGTCCCACTTGTTGTTGATTCTTCACAAAAAATTACAGTTTCATATCTTTATGTTTGAAGCCTGAAATGTGGCAAAAGGTTGAAAAGTTCAAGGGGGCCGAATACTTTCGCAAGGCACTGTGTGTACATATATGTCACATATATTTCCTCATTTTGTAATCAAAATATATGGTCATATATTTTCAAATATATGTTAAGACTTTTCATATGTATGGCCATATATGGCCATATATTAAATTTCTGTATGGGTGGTGCCCCATCTTTAAAAAAATCTGTTCATTCCTACTACCACCACACCCAAAAATCCATCATTGTGCCAGTCCCTAAAAAAGCTTTTTCTACAGAAAATAATGATTGTAGACCTGTAGTGCTGACCTCGATTGTTATGAAATATTTTGAGAGGTTTATGGTGTCCCCGCTTAGAGGGGAGGTGTGTTCATAGATCCATTTCAGTTTGCATAGAGACATAAGCGAGGTACAGATGATGCTGTCAATAGCATTGTTCACCTGATCACAAAGCTTTTAAAACACCCTAAGGCCTATCCTTGTCTGAGTGGTCGTATGATAATTTCCATTAATCAATTCCATTAATTGTAATTACAGACAATCTGCTCAGGCTGTTTCAGGGACAGCCTTTTCACGGGGTGGGTCCTCCTGACGTGACGAGGTCCTTTGAATGCATGTGGCGCGCGATATGGTACGCTGCTGGAAAGTGAACTCCTCATGATCTAGAATGGATTGAAATCACTTGTTTAGAGCAGTCTTTGAAGTCCGGTGGGATTTTGTCGCAACTAAAATGTTTTCTGAGGATCAAAACTGTTGGTTCATTCGTAAGGTAAGGATCGTCCTGTTTAGAATCTATGCCAGAACTTAACCCCTGCTCTACAGAAGCGATCCAACTAAGCTACACACCAGACAAAGCTAACAAGCTCACTGGCTAGTTACAGTAGCTACCGGTAGGTACCTTATTGATATTCCAAGCTATATACATTGTCTCTGGCTCTTGTTAACTGCCGGTAGATGTTAGGTACACTAGTTAATATTGACTGTATGTAGATACTGTTGATAGGTACTTGGGTGGCTAGCTACAAAACTATAGCTCACTTTGCTCCAGATATGGCTGGCTAGTTAGTTAACTATTAGAGAATTTATTTTGAGCAGGCGAGTCTGTTAGGACACCTTTGCCAAACAGATGTAGAGAAATATTATTTGCTGTCTTCCTAGTTAGTCACCTGCTACACCAAAGTTAATGATGAATTCATGTTGATGAATACATGTTGTTTACAGGTGATCTGTTGGAGAGCAGTAGCAAGTACCTCCTGGTCGGTCCTACAGTCTTAATAATGAATACATGATGTTGTTTACAGGTAATCTGTTGGAGAGCAGTAGCCAGTACCTCCTGGTCGGTCCTACAGTCTTAATGATGAATAGATGATGTTGTTTACAGGTGATCTGTTGGAGAGCAGTAGCCAGTACCTTCTGGTCGGTCCTACTGTCTTAATGATGAATACATGTTGTTTACAGGTGATCTGTTGGAGAGCAGTAGCCAGTAACTCCTGGTCGGTCCTACAGTCTTAATGATGAATACATGATGTTGTTTACAGGTGATCTGTTGGAGAGCAGTAGCCAGTACCTCCTGGTCGGTCCTACAGTCTTAATGATGAATACATTATGTTGTTTACAGGTGATCTGTTGGAGAACAGTAGCCAGTACCTCCTGGTCGGTCCTACTGTCTTAATGATGAATAGATGATGTTGTTTACAGGTGATCTGTTGGAGAGCAGTAGCCAGTACCTCTTGGTCGGTCCTACAGTCTTAATGATGAATACATGATGTTGTTTACAGGTGATCTGTTGGAGAGCAGTAGCCAGTATCGCCTGGTCGGTCCTACTGTTGCCCCCCACAACAGCTGCCTTCATATTCCTCAGTAGGTTCAGTCTGTTTCACCCTGTGCAGTGGATAACAGGTAAGAACACTGAACATCTGCTGACCAGTGCCATCTTGATGTGGTGTTCTGGTTCTAGAATGTCTGTCTTTGCTGACCAGTGCCATCTTAATGTGATGTTCTGGTTCTAGAATGTCTGTCTGTGCTGACCAGTGCCATCTTAATGTGGTGTTCTGGTTCTAGAATGTCTGTCTGTGCTGACCAGTGCCATCTTAATGTGGTGTTCTGGTTATAGAATGTCTGTCTGTGCTGACCAGTGCCATCTTAATGTGGTGTTCTGGTTCTAGAATGTCTGTCTTTGCTGACCAGTGCCATCTTAATGTGGTGTTCTGGTTCTAGAATGTCTGTCTGTGCTGACCAGTGCCATCTTAATGTGGTGTTCTGGTTATAGAATGTCTGTCTTTGCTGACCAGTGGCATCTTAATGTGATGTTCTGGTTCTAGAATGTCTGTCTTTGCTGACCAGTGCCATCTTAATGTGATGTTCTGGTTCTAGAATGTCTGTCTTTGCTGACCAGTGCCATCTTAATGTGATGTTCTGGTTCTAGAATGTCTGTCTTTGCTGACCAGTGCCATCTTAATGTGATGTTCTGGTTCTAGAATGTCTGTCTTTGCTGACCAGTGCCAGTACCATCTTCTCCCTTATCCTGCTTGGTGGAGTGGTGCTTCTGGCAGGCGTCTTCAACCTGGAGTACTATTCAGGTCAGTGTGAGAGAAAGAAGCTAGAGGTGATTTCTGTTTCCATATCTGGAGAGTCAGTCAGTGTGCAGGGATGGAGTTCAGACACCGAAGCCTGAGATTATTTATCTGTTCCCACCAGTTGTCCCATCCGTCGCCTGCTCCAGGATCGCCCTGATAGGTCAAGTGCTGCATCCTCGTCAGTTCTTTCACTCGATGGTGCATTGCATTTTGGGACTTGTAGTAGGATGGTGTTGTGCCGTCACCATCGGAGGCCGCTACCAGGCCTTGGGGTATCCCTGTACAAATGACGAGAGGTATGATGCAACACAAAATCTCGTCCTGTCTGCAGACTGGAAACGTAATAACTCAACCCTCTTGTACTTTCCCTGATCTAAAGGTTAGGATAGCAGAAATCTGACCGTTGGACCCTATCAGATTTAAAAACAGGAGTTGTTCAGAGAATCTATTGAAATGTTACCAACCACGAGTTCACAAAATGTTTTGTCGTCATGTAATTACTAGTTGTTTTACATGAGTAGATTCATCTGGAAATGTCAACCAACTAGTTAGTGATTGATGGGCATTTCATATTGTAAGTGTTGGGAAGTGTATTGCTATCTCAGCCTTCAGTAAGTGTGGTTGTGTTGTGGTTGTGTTGTGTGGTGGTAGTGGTCCTCAGACGTGCCTGAATGAATTCCACCTGGTGCTGCTGCTGGCGGGGGCCTTGATGGGCTACAGACACAGTCTGCTGGGTGTGGTGACCAACATGAACTACGTCTCCTTCAACACCGTGCAGGTACATGTCTGTCTGTCACACTGCCTGTCTGTCTGTCACACTGCCTGTCTGTCTGTCACACTGCCTGTCTGTCTGTCACACTGCCTGTCTGTCTGTCACACTGCCTGTCTGTCTGTCACACTGCCTGTCTGTCTGTCACACTGCCTGTCTCTTTCTCCCCTGTGTTATGCACCACATTAGATAGACACAACCTCCTCTGTACCACCCCCACTTGTACATTTCTTGTTCTTTCAGCAATGAAAATATTAGTGATTAGGGATGCACCGTTTCCACTTTTTCATTGCCGATACCAATCCGAGTACTGAACTTTAAGTACCGATTTTATTTTTTTATTTTTTTTTACCGATTCTATGCCAGTGTTTAAATGCTACATAATGTAAATCATCCATCCATTGTGCTGTCAGACAATAGAGACATGGGACACGTGTCTAAACTCTGAATGTCTGTAGTGAATCTTAATTGCATTTACATCTTTCAGCAAATCCAAAAGTAATTTAACTCTACCCTTCTGGAGGGCCATTTCAGACACATTTCCTCACCTAGGCTGGTAGATACTCACTCACATTTCCTCACCTAGGCTGGTAGATACTCACATTTGAGAATCCAATCATAAACAGACTTAACAAACAACCCCACTCCTCGTTTTACTGACAGCCCAATCATCCAATGACTTGACTTGTTACTTTTTCAACCTTCTCAGATCACGGATGACATTATCATATCACATTCGCATCATATTCCTCATTTACATAACTAAACGTGTTTTGTCCTCAATATTCTCTACATTCACTTCATTTAGTCTACTGGTGCTGATTCAGCAGAAGGGCTCTTAATTCTGGGGAGATAACTAGCTTTTTACGTTTGTGCTGTACTGTATGTTTATGACACCGCAGCCTGGATTTCTCACTGACTAACTTCGCTTTATTTATGCACCTCGACAAACTTGTAATTTTTGTCAAATCCGAGACATGAAGTGCTTGAAGTAATAACAAAGAGTAAGTAAGGATTTCACTGTGGAGCTGTGCGGTTATTCCCTGGCAACTGTCTGGAGTGTGTTAATGCACGTATTGGCAATACCAAACAGATTTTTTTGGCACCTATAGCACATTGCGCATCACCACCAGCCTGTAAACATAAGACGCTTTAATGAATAAAGAACATATAGTACATACTGGCCATTTAGTAGGATACCAAACATAGTGACATAACACATTGAACTAAATATGGCCCTGATACGGGCACTATCTGAACATGTCTGTGCTAAAAATTTTCACAAATAAAATAAGTATTTCATCTTTATTTCCTTGAATCAGGCTAGATAAGCCCCATAACTAGTAGAGGAAACCTCCTGTCCTGTAAATTTGTATCGGGTGTAGTCTACTAGTAGTGTTTTTGTTAGGGAGTCAGTTCTTCATTTTGTCCAAGGGGTGGAGGGAGAGGGCTCTGGAAAACCCAGGTGTGTAGTGTGAGTGGTAGGTAAGACAATTAGGCTGACGAGCCAGCCATTGGTGTATTGACGTAGGACAGCCGCTAGATATCACTTCATCACAAAAAACTATTACAAAATATTAGATTAACACCTGTGGCTGGTTAGCATGTGGACATCAGCGAAAATCTTTTTGTGGTGAATGTTAAAATCATTTATATTTTTTACATGTTTTTATTTGGAAGTTGGTGTTGAGATTTAAAGCGAGAGGAATTGTCAACCTAGAACCTTAACATGTAAACTTTTCGTAGGCTAATGGAGTACCAGAGGAAATACATGTACATATGTTACATGTTTTTTAGTTGTTGTTTTGCGCCACCGCTTAAAACGGATTATAGTCGTTTTGTACGTAGCCAAATTTTTCTGGAAACCAGTATTTATTATTAATGCAGTAAGAATACATGGACAATAATTGTTGACTTTGTTTTAGTTCTGAACACCTAGTCACTACAACAATTCTCGTGTTTACTGAACCTTATTAGGACGTGGTATCGGATCATGGTATTTGACTCGGTATGCCGATAACTGATCCTGAATTTTTGGCCAGTATCGGAATCGGTGCATCCCTGTAAGTAAAAGTTTGTTGTTTCAGCAGTACAAGTACACCTGAATGTTTGTTTTTGTTTCAGCGATACCAGTACACCTGAATGTTTGTTTTTGTTTCAGCGATACCAGTACACCTGAATGTTTGTTGTTGTTTCAGCAATACAAGTACCTCTGCTTCAAGGGGTCCCTGCCCCTGGTGTTTAGAGCCAGTGCACTTCAGGGCCTCTACTCACTCAGGAACTTCCTGCTTCTGTACTTCTTCATGGGTGAGATGGTGCTACCACATCGGATATTCGTTCATTCCACCTAGTTCGCCAGACACTCAGTCAGTCTAGCTGGTTGGGTGTGATGATGATGATGATGATTTCTCGCTGTATTTTAGGACATGTTCCTCGAGCCTGGGTCTGCCGAACAATGGACCTCCACATCAACAGGTTGATATAATGTATTATTGGAATAATGACCTTCATGTTTAACTATCGAACTAATTACCAGTCTTGTTACATTGAAAGCCCCCTCGGTGAAGTTTGGTACATTGGTACATCCATGTAACCCAGTTGTATTGTAGTAGTAATAATGGCTGTGTCCATATAACTCCGGTGTATTGTAGTAGTAATGGTTGTGTCCATGTAACCCAGGTGTATTGTACTAATAATGTCTGTGTCCATGTAACCCAGGTGTATTGTAGTAGTAATAATGGCTGTGTCCATGTAACCCAGGTGTATTGTAGTAATAATAATGGTTGTGTCCATGTAACCCAGGTGTATTGTAGTAATAATAATGGTTGTGTCCATGTAACCCAGGTGTATTGTAGTAATAATAATGGCTGTGTCCATGTAACCCAGGTGTATTGTAGTAATAATAATTGCTGTGTCCATGTAACCCAGGTGTATTGTAGTAATAATAATGGCTGTGTCCATGTAACCCAGTTGTATTGTAGTAGTAATAATGGCTGTGTCCATGTAACCCAGTTTTATTGTAGTAGTAATAATGGCTGTGTCCATGTAACCCAGGTGTATTGTAGTAATAATAATGGTTGTGTCCATGTAACCCAGGTGTATTGTACTAATAATGATTGTGTGTATCCAGTTCTGACCCACCCCTGAACAGTGTGTCTGGCCTGTTGGACCTGGGTCTGCTCTACCAGTTGTGGATCAGTGGGACCTTCCTCCTTTTCACCTGGTACATCAATGTGCTGCTCTTCAGGATCTTTGTCACAGAGGTGTGTGTCTGTGTGTGTCTGTGTGTCTCTGTGTGTCTCTGTGTGTCTCTGTGTGTCTCTGTGTGTCTCTGTGTGTCTCTGTGTGTCTCTGTGTGTCTCTGTGTGTCTCTGTGTGTCTCTGTGTGTCTCTGTGTGTCTCTGTGTGTCTCTGTGTGTCTCTGTGTGTCTCTGTGTGTGTATATACGCAGTACACGACCTCTGACCCCTAAACGCAGCGCTATGTGTAGCTCCTGAAGTATGGGTTGCTCTAGGACTGTTGTGACACTTGAGGTTTCTTTTCAGGCGTACAGTTTTCCTGTCCAGCCTACGTTGACAGAAGACCCTCAGCTGTGTCTTCCTGAAGTAATCACCAGCAAGCAGCCGCTGATACTGAAGGTAAACATTTTACAGTTTGTCAGGATGATCATGGTTCCTTAAGGTGAACCTTTTACAGTTTGTCAGGATGATCATGGTTCCTTAAGGTGAACCTTTTACAGTTTGTCAGGATGATCATGGTTCCTTAAAGTGAACTTTTTACAGTTTGTCAGGATGATCATGGTTCCTTAAGGTGAACCTTTTACAGTTTGTCAGGATGATCATGGTTCCTTAAAGTGAACCTTTTACAGTTTGTCAGGATGATCATGGTTCCTTAAAGTGAACTTTTTACAGTTTGTCAGGATGATCATGGTTCCTTAAGGACAGAAACCGTAAATGCATAACTTGTTTCCTTCATGAGACGTTTTGAGTTTAAACCGACTGATTAATGATCCCCTGTCAGTACTTATCCCTCCAGGACCTCGTGCTGCTGTCCCAGCACTCCCCACCCAGACGTCTGGAGGTGTTCACGCTCAGCCAGCCAGGTAGGACCTCACGCCCTGATCCGCTGTAACAACAACAACAACATGCCTAGCACTTACACCAGCCCTGGGATCAGTTCCATTCTCTCAGGAAGTACTTTCAGGTTGTCATCACTGCTGGACAATTTTATTTATTTTTTCCCCATTTTCTTCCCTTTCCAATTACCTCTAATCCTGCCTTGTTGGCAGCTCCACAACTCTCTGGACATATTTGTGGGATGACGAGGGGCATGCACATGATTCATGCAACCACCTGTTGCCCCTTGCCACCAATTTCTTATCATGCACCGACTAGCGATGTGGCAGGATAGATAATCTGACTTCTCTAACCCAAAACCCGGGCAGCGCTGCCTTGTGCAGAAAGATCACCCATAGTCAGGCTTGAACCCGTGACTCATGACGTAGACTGTGGTGCAATGCGGCAACTGAGACAACTACGCCACGTGTACGCCCGCTGTCATCCTGTCAGTACTTCCCAGGGTAATGTTGCTCTCTGTCATCCTGTCAGTACTTCCCAGGGTAGTGTTGCTCTCTGTCATCCTGTCAATACTTCCCAGGGTAATGTTGCTCTCTGTCATCCTGTCAGTACTTCCCAGGGTAATGTTGCTGTTTCCCCAGGTGGTCACCCCCTCACCTGGACGGCTGTGAGTCGTGAGTGTCTGTCTCTGCTGACTGACCTGACTGAGAGGCTGGTGACGCACCATGACACGGTGTCTTCCAACGGTCGGGCCAAATCCAAGTCTACGGGCAGCAACACGACATCCACCACCTCCTCGGAGAGCTTCAGTAGGTACCTCTTCTCTGTGGCTGCAGGTCTGGGATCAGTTCAGGTCAGACTGAATTTCAGATTTGGAACCAAAAGCCTGCACCTTGCATCTCCTGTAGATCAGCCCAACATTGAACTCCGTCCTTGTCTAGTTCATGTCTGTAGAACGTCCTCTGTTTGCTGGGTTGAGTTCACATCACAGGTGTCGAATTGGTTAAAAGGAAGGCCTGTTGTTCACCCTGACCGTGTGCCTGGTTGATTAACTAGGCCACTAATTGGTTAGGATCTTCACTCACCTTGTTAGAGATGAGCAAACAAACCTTTACTGCTGTTCTGCAAGCAGCAAAATATGCTGGCAGCACTCAGGATTCTCTTTCAAAATAAAGGCCATTGTTGAAATGCCTTGCAACATGTTAGATTTCAATGTGGCTTTTATTTTGAAAAAGACAATCTGAGTTAGTGCTGCAAGCATTATATTCTGCTGCTAGAAGAACAGCAATGAAGGTTTGTTTGCACATCACTACACCTTGTTGTTTAGGCTTAATTGTCATCAAACAACAAAACCAGCGAACAATATTAGGCCCTCTGTGGACCTGACCCCCCCCCCTCATGACCCACCCCAATGTCGTCTGTAGGTACAGACCCCATGAACACCCCTCGGCCCGGCGCTGTGATCAGAACCCCTGACTCTGTGTTCCTGCGCTCCTCGGTCAGGGCTGGGCCTTGCCCCCTTACAGCACCCTTCACCCCGGACCTGGACAGCCCCTTTTCATCCCCGGCCCTGCGACTTTTGGCCAGGCCCCTGGGGGCGCTAGGACCCCTGTCCCCGGGCTACAGCTCCATCCAGAGCCCACATATAATGAGGAGAGGTCCCAAACTCTGGACAGCTTCTACAGGTGAGACAGCCGCTCAGGGACAGAGCTGCCCCTGGGTTAATGTCATAGTAACGTCAATATTATCAGGCTTTCTGGGGCCTTTGTTTTTAACACCGTCATAGGTTTAAACCCTCAGTTTGGGAAGGATGTGTACAGTACTATAAACTCTTTGCACATAGATTAAAGTACTGTACAGTACAGTACTGTACACCATTATTGTGGGAAACGTTTTAGGTCAACAACAGCACATTCGCAACAGATGGTTAAAATGTGTGAAATGCACCTTTTAATATTATTGTGTTGTCTTCGTTATTATTATTTAAGAGCCATAGAGCTTTTATTTTTATTAAATGTGTGTGTGTGTGTGTGTGTGTGTGTGTTTCTCGTGTGTGTGTGTGTTTCTCGTGTGTGTGTGTGTTTCTCGTGTGTGTGTGTGTGCCTGGTCAGACTCCCAGTTAAACGGTAGCCCCCCCATGTCTCCAGCCAATGTCCCCAGTCTTTCCCAGATGCAGCAGAAACCCAGCTTCCTGGTGACCTTCTTACAGAACCGGAAGGATCAGGTACCGTCTGAACTTTGCCTGTTTGTTTCCATCTGAACCTACCTGGGTCTGACATTCTGCTGCATTGATGATTTGTTGTTGGCCAGATCTGCTCTGATTGGTTGCAACAACTATACTTGACTGTCGGTGTAAATGATTTATCATTTGGATTAAGTTCATTGTTAATTTTTTCCTCTGTTTTGACGTTGTATTGTCATTGTTTTGACGTTGCGTCTGTCCTATTCAGGTTAAACACTTCTTGGCCAAGCGAGTTCTCGTAATGTATTTGTTTAACAAGGTAAGTGGGTGTAACTGCATACTGTAACTCTATCCTGGGGTGTTCATGGACTGTGCACGGTTTTCCCCAAAACATCTGTATGAATCACCTAGTTGGCCTCACCTGGTCTGGAACAGGAGCACAGAGATGAGTTGTCATCCAGCACTTTTTATTTATACTCTGAAATTCTCTTATCCAGGCATTTATAATAAAACTAATAGCTCATGATGTAATTGCATTAAATAGCCTGTTTTACATTTAATTTGTAGTACAGTAGCAGACGCTCTTATCCAGATTGACTTACAGGGAATACAGGGTCATCCCCTCCTGTAGAAAGTTAGGGTAAAGTGCCTTGCTCAAGGACACAACGATATTTGGCACAGTCAGCTATCAAACTAGCAACCTTCCATCTACAAGTTTGACTCCCTGACCACTGAGCCATCTGATGAGTTTTGTTTGAGAAGCACCAGCGTTGTTCAGTCATTACTGCTTACAGGGGTGTTTGAGAGGTTAGCTGTAATCCTTCCATGGCCTGATGAACAAAAGCTTTGGAAACGGTGCCATTCCAGCTGTCATGGTACATGTTCCTATAGGATTCCGGTTATTGCACTAATGCTAGTTAGCAATTCAGCAAAAACTAAAAAGCAGTTCCCTCAACATTTACAGAGACACTAATGTAATATACCAGCTACCTACAAATTTTAATCCAGGGCTGTATTTACAAAATCCTGGACTATTCCTTTAAACAGAGAGGAACATTATTAATTTAACACTCGTTCATCATTGAGAAGCCCTCTCTCTATTTAGCTGGTACCCTGTCAGCCTTATACACGATGCTGTTAACGTGGCTCCTTGGCCCTGACTAACCACATAATTCAGGTTTTACTAATTAAACACAGAGAGGACTTCCAACATTTAGACATTAATAATTAAACTCAGATTTCCATGCCTGCTATGCTATCCTGTTCAGATCAGGGGACCTGATTCAAAACGTGATTCAGAGATTGTAATTAAACCCAGGGCAGAGTTCCAGCATCTAAGCATGTCTAAATGAGAACACACTCATCTTGTGATCCCCTAGCTTCTGGTGTACATAGCTGTGCAGGGCAACTTGGAGCTATTACAAAGCTCAGCCTTTTACAGGTGGATATACAGTGTGTGCACAATTATTAGGCAACAACCGTTTTTCAAGATTTGGCTTTTTGAGCCACTGTTTGATGAATGTGTGTAACAGAAACTGGCAGTATTTTGGGAGTTTATTTTACAGCAACCAAATATCTGCAACCCAAAGTGGTCCAACAAGTTCAACGTTAGTCAGCAGCCCACACAAATACCTTACCCCTTGCTGCATCCGTCTAGTTCCTTGTGTCTGTTAGTGATCACGCTATCTGGTTAGATTGTAAGTCAATCACGCCTCAATCGTTTGGCAATTTCAAGAGTTGCATCCTTTGGATAGTGATTTTACTTACATCTACCTCATTCAACTTCAACTGTATTTCGACTTTATTTTTTTAATCTTTTGTCCTTACTGTACCCTTTGTGTAATTCTTGTGTATTTGTATTTATGTGTAACTCTGTCTGTACTTGCACCTTTTTGCTTTATCTTGGCCAGGTCGCCGTTTTAAATGAGAAATTGTTCTCACCGTGCCCACCTGGTTAAA